>JBBPDH010000104.1:32304903-32325223 GCA_037974565.1 Clupeocharax schoutedeni
TAAACCTGTCGTCTTTGAATAAACCCTCACGAATGGAATCACGTTCTCTCGCCTGCTCCCTTACCCGAGGCAGTTCGCGGTCCTGGGGGGCGACACCATTCATTTTTAAGAGAAGGAAAATCTCAAGCCTCATCTTTTCAGAAGCACTTGCTCAGCCAAGATTCACTTGGTGTCCAAAGTTTGCTTCTTTAGTTTTGTACTAGAACTTTTTGAATGACATAAGTGTCTAATATATTAATTTCATCGCTCCCATGCAAAACTAAAGAAATAAACAAGGCACAATTTCGGCTAGCAAATTACATTTGTGGCAAATAGGGTAAATTGTGTAAATCAGATTTTTTTTTTTGTGATGCATTTCTTTAATGTACATTTAATGTAACTTAACGTAACAGTAATTTTGCACGTTTTGGTTGGTTTGCACCCAGTAAAGGGCAGCTTGCAATTTTAAACTGTGTTAACAAAATAGAAAACAACAAATAAATAGAAGGCATGGAGCTACGATGTGACAGTAATGATATAAACTCAAGGTATAGTTTATTTCAGTTTCATGGTTCAGTGGCAAGTGACATTTAAACTTATGCTGCACCACTGCATATTCAGTGGCTGTGAAAAAAGAAGATTATCAACACAGGAAAAACTATTCTTTCCTTCTCTAACGGAGTTCACTGAGAGGCTTAGAAGGGTGAAATGGTGAACTGGTGGAGTGCAGCTCAGTGTCTGCAGAGTGACTGGAGAAAGGCTTCCTAAAGCAGTTCCAGTCCCTTCACACAAGCCCAGCCTGAGTGAGTGGGGAATTGATAGCACTCGGCAGCCCCTGAAAACAGATGCCAGCACACCAGCGAAGGACTTCAAGGACTAGCTGTCGACAGGTGAGCCACTCCAGCGAGCACAAATTGTCCTCTCTCCTCTGAAAAGTGCTTAGCTCATCTTCTGGTGGGCCTGGGGAGGGGTAATGGCTGTTATATAGGTGGAGAGTGATGGAAATAGGTTACAGCTGGACCGTTTTGCTAGCTTCCTCACTGAGCTTTTAGCTCTTGCTCCTCCTGCTATTTTCCTCTTTTTTTGTCTCAGCACTGGATGGCAGCAGTAAAGCCTCAGAGAGACGGAAAGCTTAAGAGAGCGAGACTGGCAATGAAGCAAAGAGGCAGCAGGGTCACCCAGCGGCATCGCAGCCTGCTGACTTCAGTGGCAGGAGGGCAGGCAGAAAGCAGAAAAACACAGCCCCGTGTCAGAAGAAGAAGAGGAGAGGAAAGCGGATGAGTGCGTAAAACCACGGGAAGCTTAATGCAGGAGAAGGTCAGGTGATCTCAGATGACTGGAGATAAGTCAGTAAGCTCAATAACACACTGGGCAAATGCAGTCTAGGGAACAAATAAACAAAAATAAATAAATAAATACACGCTGAAAACCTTGGGCCGACATTGTGTAGGCCTGAGAGAGCAAACAGCTGGCCATGGAGAACATTAGGTCCTTGAAGATATTCACTAATTGCAGCTATGGCTCTATTCAATATATTATGTCATATAAAGTACATAGAAACACGTAAGCCTAAAAATGTATTGTGCCAGAGACATATACATGCTGTAAAAATTAATTAGTTATACTTTGTTTCACATTAGCTACACTCCCATACTTTCACCCAAAAAAGGTGAAAAAATAGACTGCATGTTGTTTAGTGTTTGAATAGAGGTAAACACTTACAGAATATAAATGTTCATAGAGGTTTAAGTCCTAGGTTCAAACAAAACAACTGCTCGTCCCTGCAGAGAAGGGCTTGAGCAGTGAGACATTTGTGAACTCTTACTTTATTTGTGACCTTTATTTGAAGGCATTTTGCTCTTTTTGTGCATTTGGTTAAGGTCCACACGAGAAAATCTGTAGCATCTATTCTCAGATATAGTGTGGTGTTTCTTCTGTACTTGGACATGACTTGAGTAGGTTTCTACCTTTCTACTGTTAAAACTGTTAAACTTTTTTTTTTTCCTGGTGTGGTAGAGCTGCCAATATTTTTATTGCCGATATTTCTGCGCCCCTTTTTGCATCTGTGAAATAATAACCTAAAATGTGAAATCAGCAAATGTACACTTGATAAGTGGAGGTTTAAAAAAAATTAAATGAACAATAAAACGCAGTCTGTGTGACCACAAGCGCACACTGGAAACTGAGACTTAATCAGAGGAAATGATTTCTGACGGATCGATTTCAGCCCGTATGTGCTCCGTTCAGCAGAACCATCAGTGTTTCCGGCCATTTCACTCAACTGTGCATTTTGCTTGACTCTGGCCTTTCTTCAGGCCATTCTGTTGATCCGCTCTGCTGTTTTGTCAGAGCTGCTAATACAGCTTCATGACTTATTTATACCACAGTTGATCTTGGCTGGCTAGGTAAAGGTTTTGGAATCAAATTACAAATCCTCATCAAGGGGACGAGACAAACAATCAGAGAAAAGATGTCTTCTCGTTTCTTCTTTTCTTCTTTTCCAATGTAACATTTGCAGCTCATTCTTGCTAGTGGCTAAGTGGCAGTGCTCCAGGGCTTGCACTGAAAATCTAATTTGAGAGGCTGTAGGAGAGCCAAGACCAGAAGCCAAACATAAATTTGCTCACCATAGAGCTGGCCAAGCAGTAACTTCCACTGCTATCACCACCCAGCATCTGATTCATCTCTCTCTCTCTTTCTCTCTCTCTCTCTGTCTCTCTCTCCCTCTCTCTCTCTCTCTCTCTCTCTCTTTCTCTCTGTCAAAAAGGATCAGTAGCACAGATGCGCAGAGTTAGCATCAGCTTAACTGGCTTAAACGAAAAGCGCTCTCGGAAGACACCTAAAAGGGACCTAAAAGCACTGGAAAGTGAGTGTGTGTTGTTGAGTCTGCAGAAAAAGCTTGCTTGTGGAGCAAACATGCTTTTGGGCCCATTTATCCCAACTGATGGCCCATTATCGTCTACATAAAGGCTCATCAAAAGAGAAGCCTCCAGGCATTAAGTGTCTTTACATTAGTGTGCTACAACTTGACCAGCAAGTTTTAAAGCAGACGCTTTTTCAATGTAAATGAAAGCCCTGACCTAATCATGGCCAGTAATTGTTGGGGCTGTACGGTAAATAGGCCTACCAAGGTATTATCTCAGGTCACGTAATCTCAACCAAGCGATATTTTGAATGGGACCAGGCAGGCCTAGAGTAGCTGGACTGTGAAGACAGCCTGTGGGAAAGATTATGTGTCAGAAACTGAAGCCTTTGATCCATGACTTTATGTCCATAAATGGTATAGGACCTTCTTTTCATGTAGGTTGCAGAAGACATTTCCTCCCCATTGAAGCTAAATGAGACTTAAGGCATTTGGCTCTTGGGCAATGCCATGTGGCCAGTAATATAGCTAGCTAGTTAGCATTAGAGGAAATCATCATTCTTGGATGTGATCCATCTGTGATTATGTGATTCGTGGGAGAACGGTGGTTCCTTTTATGGCAAGTCATTTACTGTAGTTTTGAAATAGGAAGACACTTTGTCCTTTTTAGCCACCACAGCAAAACATAAAAAAGAAAGAAACGAACAGCGGTAGTGGTGTAACTAGGATTTTATGGACTTCAGTACAAAAAAATAAATGAGCCTCCCATACAAATTACCCTTAATGATTTTAAAAGAAAATTACAATGTAATCTGCTTGTTGACTCGTTATTGCTATGTCTCGACTAAGCTGGTGCACTAATGTAGGCTAATGGCTGAAGAAAATTATTATTCATAACTATCCCGGAGTCATGGGTAATACTGTATAATTAGCAATGTAAGGGATTCGAATTAAGACACTGGGAGGCCTGGTCATCACACAATGAGCCTCGGCTCAGGGCTAGCAGGCAATCCTAAAGTGAACTGATTCTCTAATTTTATGCATTTGAGAGTTGAGGCTCTACTCCAGAACTTTGGACTCAATTTCACACAGCAATGTTCAAGTTTGCCAATACCTACACACACACACACACACACACACACACACACACACGCACACACACACACAACACACACACACACACACACACAAACACACACACACAACACACACACACACACACACACAACACACACACACACATCAAAGTCATCAAAAGAGACAACAGAGGTGAAGGAAATGTTACAGCTTAGCTACTCCCTGTAACTGTAGAATTTGAGCTCGAGTTCGCCTTGCCAAGATCTAGTAGATTGTATAATTAAACTAGTTAATTTTGTGTGACTGGCGAAGGAGCACATGAAGTTCATCTGTAAAGATCCATTGTCATTAAGTAAAGTGTCCATTTGTCAAATGTGAACAGCTCGAAATTGTTCTCTTCATTCAACCCCTTGACCTCATTTACCAAGTGAAGCTGTGGGCAACCAGTAATGCAACACCCGAGGAGCAGTGTGTGGGGACGGTACTCTGCTCAGGGTACCTCAGTGGTGCCACTGGCAGTCCTGGGTTTCAAACTCACAATCTTCTCATTGCAGGGGCAGATCCCTAAACACCAGGGCACCAGCTGCAACTAAGACTTGGTTCTGCTCAGTTTCGAACTGGAGACCTTTCTCATGTCAGGTAAATGGGATAACCTACATTTTCTCCCAATGTAGACATGAACCACTGGTCTTTTGGTTCAGAGGCTGACGTTTAACTACTACGCCACGTGGGGTTTGTCATTCATACATTGTAGAAGAATATTATGAACTAGAATCATGTTGCACTTTTTATTTGCTTTATTCACTTTTTTTTTTTTTTAATATCAGGGTCGGTTCCAGAATATCGATTCCCCCTGCAGCTAGTTACATCAATGAATGGCACTTTTGATACTGATAGTGCACACCTGCACTGTGTAACATTTCTTAAAACCCTCATGCATGTTTCAACAAAAGGAATAGAGTCAGTTAGGGACACACTGACCATGGGCAGGCTTTTATTGCAGGTCTGCTTAACGGTCCGGCAAAAAGCTGTTGTCACCAACTTAGTCACCACAAGAGGGTGACAAATCTCTACAGATTGTGTTAGGCATTTCCGCAGTGTATACAGAGGAGGTTAAACAACTTGTGCTCATGAGTTTTCATTTAGAGCAGAGATTTCAGTGGTGTGGCTTTTAAGTCAGGCACAGATCTGTGATTTGTGACGGATCATTTTTAAACACATAGTATGGCCATCTGGACTCTATCAGCTCACTGTTTTCCTGCATTCTCTTCAGTTCATCGCATTACATGCTCGGCTGTGATGCATTATCAAAACATCTGCCTTAATGACTTTCGGAAAACTCAGGTGAAGGCAAAACATCAGCTGACAAAGAGCATGCATGACTATCATCAGTCTGTCCCAGATAATAGTAGCAATAAAGTGTGTAGTTGAAGTCAGGGGTGAAGCTCTGCCCTTATATAAGGCTTGAAGAGTGTTGAGAGGTAAGTGGTGTGTTTGCTGTTGGGCTCTGAGGGGACAGGGTGTGAAGGATTTGGACCAGCCGTAGCTCCACAAGCATCTCAGCCAAGAAAGTTCCGCTGGGTCAAGTCCAATAAGGCCAGTGGAAAAATGACATGTCCACCCACTCCCTAATGCACAAATGCTCACACAAACTTTTTTTTTCAGTATATCTTTATGCTTTTTATTGGATATATTTGCATAAATTCTACATCACATTTCAATGCCTTTCTTCAAAACGTTTGACACCATATGAAAAAAACACTGGCCTGTAACACATGGAGTCACTTTTTTATAATGTGATTGAGGGGGGAAAAGAACATTTACAGCTGTTTGCGATTAAAGTGCTTCCTAGTGAGGCCTCTTTTTTTTTTTTGCTATTACATAATTCCTGTAAAGTGAGACCACAGTTCATTCAGGGCATCATGGGTTTGGTTTCATTTTAATGAATAATTTAGCACATCCTATACAATAAACGTTTTAATGTCCCTGACTAAGTGACCCCAGTTCAAAACAGTTAAAAACATGGATGTGTCTGTGTCCTTTTTACATTACTATTACTTTAATCACTTGCCCTATTTCTAATACGTTACCTTACAAGCTAACAGACACTGTAAACAGCAAATCCGAGAATATAAAAAATACACTGTTATAGATCATAAAATATGTGCATGTTCAACAGCACCATCAGACTGTATCATTGATCAGAGCACCTTCTCCTGTTGGAACTTCACCATAGTATTTTCCACAGATTTATGCGAAGTGATGCAACAAAAACCATAGTTAATCAATATGTTTGTATGTGCTACAGAATTTTAGACTATTTTAATCACCCAGAGGCCAGATTTAATCTTCTGTACACCAAGTGCCTCTCTTAAATGTATTATGTAGCAAAGTTGAAAGCTGGGCATACTTTTATTTGTTCTGTTCAGTTGAATTTGTAAGTGAAAATGTACATATCCTCTAAAAAAACACCCTTCTGCACATTTCAATTACTGTTTATTTGCTGTATTTAACATACTAAAACCTGTTATCCTCTTGCAGTGATAGTGGTTTGTGTTGCATCTGTATGCATCTGTATTTATCCAGTAAAGTAAACTCTTTGAGGACATCGGTTTTAAACTTCCAGTTTCCAATAGGAATTGAATTTGTCACACATTTACTGACTTACCACTGCAACAATACCCTTCACTTTCGTGAGCATTCCATCAAAAGTGTGCAAACGTAATGAAGATTGTAAACTTCACTTTGGAGTTTGATTGGTTCTTGTGCTCCCAGGCTCCCTGATATTCTTCTCATGTCTTTGTTCGTACTCAGATTGGTAAATAATAACATCAAATAAAGGATTTCTTTATATAGCTTACTACTTATGTCCAATATAAACAATAAACAAGACGTCATTTTCAGTTACGCAAATATAACTGGATGTATTTTATGCCTGCAGGCATTTCACCAACGTCTGCTAGCCTTCACTCTTGGCTTTGATGAGGTGGCCACTGAATGTGATATAAGTGTCAAAGTCATCACTGAACACAGCGTTTTCTCTCTCCCCCTTAAAGAGCCGCACCCACACCTCGTCGTCTCTCTCCAGCTCCAGCATCAGGCTCTGGCTCTGCATGATGGACCGGTCACTGGGCTGTGCATAAAGGATGGCCATCTCCTGCTCATTCTTCATCACGTGCAGGTACGTCTCCTTCTGGTTCCATGTGTGCACATTCAGACTGAAGAAGTAAATCCCTGGTACATAGCAGAAGAACTTTCCCATGAACATGTTGAAGTGGCCATACAGGTTAACCAGCTCAGTGTCAAACACCAGGGTCTGGTAGTAGTCGTTGCTGTGCAGGGCCTTCTTGCGGCCCACGGAAAAAGCAGCATATTGGGACTTGCAGGGTTCTCCTGGGCTTCCCATGCTGCCTTTGGACCCTTTCATGCCATGGGCTCCTCTCTGACCAATCTGTCCCATCTTGCCTGATTTTCCATATGGCCCTCGCTGGCCAATTTCTCCCTTTTCCCCTGTGTGGGAAAAGAATATCTTTGTGAAAAATTCACTCCTGACCCTTACCAGTGCTACAATGCAAACTTTGGTGGATCTACTACATTTTGGATAAGCTGGTGTCCCAATAGGTAGGTCGATCAAATTTAAGATCTGCAAATGTCACCACTGAGTTGCGCTTGAGCAAGCTACCATCCTCACACTCTGCTCCCTAGGGACTACTGGGTGCCCACTGCTTCACTTGGTGAATGGGGTCAATGCAGAGAAAGAATGTCATATTGTTCTCACTGTGTGTTGTACTGTGGTGTGTTTACACTATACCTGAAAGGGGCCACTTTACTTTAAAGATTGTGTAAGGTTGATTTTTCACCAAGCTATTACTTTAATAAGCTTCTGGAGTAAAACATATCAAACCCACATTTCTATGTAATGTATAACTTTTTTTGATTAATATTTTGAAATATATAATGTAGAACTTTTTGAACAATTTAATGTGTTCAAAACTCTTTTGTTGATCTTCCTACTTTGTTTTATAATCTGTTTTGCTGTACCAGAGAGCTTCTGGACCATGAAGTGTCCATTTTCTCCTTTAAGGTCCTGCAAAACCAGTCAAATGTATTGTACCCTATTCTTTGTGGTTTGGCCTCATGTTGTGAAATAACCCAGGCTGACAGGCTACTTTTACACGGACACAGAACTTTTCAGCATGTGGTTATAAACACCATCCTACACCAAAACCATCCAGTGTGCAAGGTGAAAAGCAACATTTATGGTAACAGGCATTGCATTTCATACTAGTATTGTCCTGGAGAAGTAAATTAGCTATTACTCTTAGTTGTAAACTTTGTACCTTTGAGGATAGTGATATTAATCTGTGGAACCACTTGGTATTGTGGGTAAGTGCTGGCATACGGGTGGGGCTCCTCCACTGGATCACAACATCGGCGGCAGCCTGTTCTACTGTTGTCACTGCAGGAGGTAAAAGCTCATCACTGTCTGTGTCATCATCAGCTTCATTAGCATGCAATAATCACATAGCAGAATCACAGAGAAGTGCTATTCCACAAATTCAACACAAACCCCTCAGCCGAACAGGACTAATTGCTTTGCGTTTTTAATGCTATATTACAGTATCTTATTAAAGCCAACACTGGGATTTTAGGGGAGTTGTTAAACTGGGTAAATTCAGTATAATACAACCTTGTAAAAAATCTGCAGCAAAATGCAACACATTATACATCTGTGCCATACAAATAACTGAACTCATTAATACTATAATAGAGCAATAACAAATCTGCTGAGTAGTGTAATTTTTAACAGTTAGGTAAAGTTGCCAATCAATAAAATGTACAAATCTATTCCAATGCAGTGGTTTCTAACAATGCTACTTTATAAGAGAATTGAATGTGCGTTGGTGAATCAGGACTTGTAGCTGGAACATTTCTTTTATTGGAATAAATGTCCCTTATTTAAATTATGAAGCTCATGGTCTACTCCGAATTAAGCCCTGTTATTACTTATTACATTAAAAGCATGGCTGGTACCTGTTCTCTCTGTGGTAGTCTGTTTCTTGGCGGTAATCTCTGGGGTCATATCTGTCCTCGTCTCCCTCAGCGTAAGGTGTCCTGTACGGATCTGCCCATCTTGCACACACTAGCACCAGCAGTCCCACACTCACCACCGGCAGGGGCGTCCTGCGGCCACCACACACCTGCGTCATCTGCTGAGGGGTGATTCAAGGTGTTGTAAACTTTGCAAATGACTGAATTTTGACCAAATATTTTGAGTGCAGTAATTCCAAAGCACTATTGTTTATACACACAGCTTGTCATCCAAATAACAGTGGTGGTAATTATGGTTCAGTCATCCAAACTGTTCCAGAGAGGGTCAGAGGCCTTCCTGGGTCTGGTTAAAGTGGCTTTGGATGTGCTTTTGGGATATAATGAGCTTCTATTATTATCTGTCCACTTTCAAATGACAACTGCAGCAAAGAAAATTGTGTGTTTCACAAGTGGCATTGCAGCCCTGAAGTGCCAGACTTCCTACAGCGCTAGACTAATGCTTCATCCTCCATTTAGACCAGAGCCTTTTTAATTAAACTAAATGGACAGAGTAGAAATAACAGTGAAGGCAGTTTTATGTGCTTTAAAAGCAGTCTTACTGCAGTGTTTACCACCTCTAATGAGGCCTTCATAGCAAACCTAGTCACACGAGACATGGTTTTGGGTCTGTGTTGCCTGGGTCACAAAGAGTTCAGGTGTAATATTTCATTTAAATTGATCATGTAAGACCCCCACACACACCAAATACAAGTATGCATTCAAGATGAATGTAGTATAATAACACAACAGTCTAAGCATGGGCTGCTATATTCCACAGCTATGATTTCCATGGCTGGAAGCATGTCATTCATTCTGAATTTCTGGTACATTGTTGGCTTCAGCCCAGTCCGGGGTGCCAAGGGAGAGTGTTTAGCGCTCCTTACAAAACCACAGACAATAAGGAACACTTTGCTCAATATAAAATAATGTCAAACTCCATCCATCTTACATTTCATAATAGCTTTTGTTTCTGTTCCCGTCTTCCCCATTCTGAGCCATATCCTCTTCTGAAATGAGGCAAACGCTCATGTGGACCTTTCAGAAAGGCCTCGTGACCTTGAGGGGAAAAAAGCTCTAACAGAAGTCTTTGGCTGATTGATTGACCAGCCTCGACACTGACACGATTACATCTCTTTATCTGCTTCATCTCAGGCCCGCTCGCTGCTACCTCTCCACTTGAGTAATTGTTTGCATAGCAGCAATTAACCTGAGGTCAATGCTCTACATTTGATCTTTTCTGATGTGCCGTTTCAAAGCAAATTTGGGCGCTTGAGAAACTGTTTGTGGAAAAAGAGCAGCCCAGTCCCCGTGCAGTCAAGGGCGTTTAAAGAGCTTTGTGTGACCAATTTGAACGAGTGAATGTGCCGCTGAACAAAGCCCTGCGCTGGGCCACATTTTTGCGGAGCAGTGGCAGTAAATTATGCTGAGATCCGCAGCTCTGGTCTATGAGGGCTTTCAAAAAGCCTAATGTGGTAAGGAGGCGTAGGGACAAGAATTCACAAGCACCTCATTATAATGGTATCCGTGTCTGCTTTTTCTTTCAGACACAACTGGCCACTTTTGGCATGGGGAATCTACTGACTTGATTAAGATGTTCATATGCATACAAAGATTTATTGTTATTATCAAGCAATCCATTTTGTCAAGCACAAGAGCTACTGTCAGACCGTCTGCTTAAATAAACCAGTGGTTACATCAAAAGTGTTCTTGAACTGACTCACAGAAATGGATGCTCTCCAACTGGCATTGGCTTTTGGAGCAACCTAATTTCGCAATGAGGAACACTAACACTGTTCCAGAGGAAGCCAGGCAATGGACAAAGCAAGCAATGTGGGGAACATTACACAAAAGCTTTATGGTATATGCAGAAACATACAGCAGGTATGTGGATTATTCTTCTGAGCTGGATGGAAAATTACTCCACACAGGAGCTGTAACTGTCTCCAGCTGTGCAGACAACCCCTGACGAGGACCGGTTTCCATTCAGAGACTAAGCAAATGACACACTTTGTCTGTGTTGACAGTAGGTCAAGTACACTTGTAAAACAGTGGCATTAATGTGCCACATTTATAAGGCTCTGTTACCATCACACATAACATCTCTCTTTACATTTAGAATGATTTCTTATTCATGAATAAACCGTTCGTACATACAGAATTTGGTAAGTATTTTCACTCATAGAGAATAACTTTCAATTATATGCCAAAATAAGGTTTTCTTTTTCTCAAACCTTAAAATGTAATATTAATAACAAATTATATGTAATATGTGTGATTCTCTTACATTTATTATATGGTTGTCTTGTATATGTTTTTGATGCTAATTCATTCTTTTATTTTTGCTTCATTGCATTCTATAATAATAGTATCATCTCATGATACTCATGTGTGGGACAGCTGGTAGCCTAGTGGTTAAGGCACTTGCCCTGCAATCTGGGTTCAATTCCCAAGACATCTAGGCACTGCTTATCAGTAACAACTCAGTGTCCTCCTTCAGACACACAATGTCTTTTCACAGTGAAAAACACATTATTCTTTCTGATCTGAAATATAAGTGGAGCTTGATTTCTCTTCTCACTGGAAGACAAAGGCTTTAAGCACTATTTATCTGATGAGAACAGTTTGGGGCTACTAGGTCTTAGTTCATTTTCTCTCCATATTTTAATGTTTTGCAAACTCACAGTTTTTTTTCTTTATTTTTCATTATTTACTTTCTCTTTCCTTATACAAGAGGATTATTGATTATTGATTATTGATCTAATTCCTTCAGAGAAAGAACTCCTCTATCCATTTTCAGGTGCACATGAGGGGTGAAAAATATAAATAAGCTGTGGTGTGTTTGGGTATTGGCTTGATGTTATTGTTTCTTTGAAAGGTAAAGTAGGGAACACCAACTTGGCAACTATGTCTGTAATGTAATAAATGAAACTGTATCCTAAATATGTAACAGTCATTGGTACATTATCCACAGCGGTCTCTGAGAACAAGAGATACATCATGATAAAGCGTGAAACATACATTGTAGGGCTTCCCAAAGGAAATTCCCATTTACATGTGGATCTAGATATGGCCAGCGACTCTGAAACAAAAACACCCGTTTCAGCTGAAACAACACGGAGCATACAGGCCATTCAAGTTTTGATAGTGCAAAGTATATTCATGAATGAAGAATAAATCAAAATCCAAATGTCTAAATGTGACATATGCTGGTAATCGGCACACACTGTTGCATTTCATTGTGTTTAAAGTAAACTACTCTATATTATGTCTAAGACCATGGGGCAAGGGAGTGGAAACTATGAAAGTTCAAAGGTTTTTTGGGGCCTCTGCTTTGAGGGGGGTTCTAATCCCTTCTTAATCATCTGATGTGCTCTCCTGCTTCGCTCTGGTCAGGCAGATGAGTGGTGCAGGTCTGGAACCCTAATCATCTCACAGTAAGCACACCCACAGATTCTAAGTGATTGTGTCTTTGTGACCCTTTGTCTTGGTCTGTTTCTTGTACCCTTTGTTTGTTTATCCCCTCTTTTAATTTACAAATCCCAGATTTGCTAACATTGGTTCAAATTCTCCCTGCTTCCTCCGGATGTCAGGTTCTCAAGGCCACGCTGACTCCTGCGGCACTCCTTCGGCAGCGTCTTTGCCCCAGCCAAAGTTTTCTCAGCTCTATCAACATCTGCTCTGAGCTGACTGTAAATGCATTACATAATCTGAGAGTGTTATTGCTTTCCTCCTCTCCAGGGAACACCATGCTCCAAATCATAAGCATCCCACTGCTTCTCCTCAGATCATCTGACACCAGCTCCCCCTTTCTACTGTGTTGATTCCGAGAGACGTGAGCCAGCAGCAGAAGGAAACAAAAGAAAAAATGCTTTTCTGGCTTTCTCTTTTTCATGAAGGCCAGAATAGGCTGCAGAAATGTCAAATATGAGCTTCATGCCTTCAGACCTGTCATCTTCTCTCACAAGTTCAAGATATAGAATCAGTGTTATCAGAAATACTGTAGATCGTATCACAGTGAAACTTAATTACTGTTTACCAATCTTCTTTATTCTCTTCTATGTTTCTGTACAATGGTATAGAGGCATGTGACGACTTGTCTATCCTCCAGGGCACAACTGCGGTAGGTTTAAAGTGCCTGATGCTTGCGTCAGTGTGGAAAGAAAAGTTTTTAAAGTCTGTATAGTGTACACTAGATGCCTAAAAGTTAGTTTGTTCCTTTTGGCTGTGTTTGGAAGTTGGGTTAGGGGTCAGGTCCCTGATGAAGGACCCTCAGGGTACAACTTAATGACTTTGTAAACTTTTGCAGCCCTGGCTCCTGCCACAACTGTATAAACTGAAGTTTATACTCTATTCTCTCCTTTTACTGAGGTGAAATTCTTGGTACAGTTTCCTTAAATTTGATGGGAAAATCAGGGACATATCTGTAAATAATTGCACAATTGTTATATCAACATTAAATACAAGGTTATGGTGCATAAGACCTAAAGACAGTACAGAGTGTCATAATCTTTAACAAAGCTGTTTAGTGCTTTATTGCGATGTTAATTATTTGGTCACTATTATTTGGTCAGTCTTTTGAAATTAATGCCTGTATGAAGCTTGTTACCCAAACTCATCACCAGAATCTGGAAATCTTCCCTGCTGTTGGGCCTGTGATGCATCTATTTTCAGATTTTTGGTTGTGGGGGTTGTGGGGGCTTTTTACTTTCTTGGAGTCCGTGGGATTCAATTCAGGTCTTGAGCAATCAGGGGCATTCCACTGTGTGCTCCTGAAAAATTCTACAGTTGCTTTTGTACACTCCAAAAAAACCGGCACCTTGCCATTAACCTATTTGAAATAAAATATTTAATTGTGACACATGAACATTGTAAGTTTCAAAATATGATTCTTTGTTCACTTCATACAGTTTACAGTATATGGAAATTAAATAAAGAAATAGCTGATTAGATAGGTTTGTGATGTTACAGAAAATACAACACATTTGCATATCTCTGTCTCTTCAGCCAACAGCTCTTTAGCCCATTGACAGTATGAAGAGTGTTGTACAGCAACAAGAACAGCCTCTTTAATTCAAAGGAATGAGGACAGGTTGGTAAATGGTCATGTAAAGTGAACTATTACTCTTCTCGCATATAGCCATATATGTGTATTGAGCACACGTCAAGGAAAATAAACAAAATGCACGGAAAAAAAGATGTATTTGGTCCTTTTAAAACAAACGAACCTGTTCTGCTTGCAGTTATACATGCTCATTCCACCATGTTTCACAGATGAGGTGGTTTGACAGGGATCATGAGATGTTTTTAATCCCATCACACTAGTACAGGTCAAGCTTTATCTCATGTTTTTAATGCTCTATTGTACTTTAAAAATATCAACCTGTCCAACTTTCCTGTTTTTCAGTGCACACAGGTGGTTTGCATCTTATTGCTGCAGTTTTTTGTCATTGTGTTAATCATTGTTAATCTGTTTGATTTTATTTTTCATGATTAATGGTATTATTTTGTCATTTGTATGCTCTTCTGCAGCTTGTGTCCTATCAGCAAGCTCACGACTTCTTTCTTGTTTGTTATTTTGACTCCAGGTGCAAATGAAGGTCAACACTAGACCTTTCTGGAAGATCTTTTTACACACAGCTGGCTAAGGTCAATTGAACTGACTGTTTTCCAATTGTTCATGGTGCCCTTAAATTGGGGGAAATAGCTATGTAAATGGATCTGAATGATGGTTCACCCAGTACATATTTAGATATCCTCACATAAAACAGTTCAAAATAGAGCCATAATCACTAAAATTATGCGATTGTCCAGGTACTAAGACTGCACTGTCTGTTCCACTGACCTACTTTCAAGTCAAACGAATACCCACCCTTCAGACCAGTAGTTATGCACAGTTAACGCCCTCATCTACACCTAACATGCATGATATGTTCTATGAGGGTCCCACAGACATAGGATATGCACTGTTTCAATCTGATAGCCGGTAACCCCCTTCATCCTGCATGCTAGTACCCACCTGCCCTGCCTTACCCTCATTCTTTCCTTTCTGACTGTCAAAGTGCTCTACACTCACCAAATAGCCAGTGATTCTAGGTTACCAAGCCTTAGTGAATGATGGGGTACACTGATCTTGCATATGGGGTGTAGTGGTCTGTGTTCCTCAAAGTACCTGATAAAAAAAGCACCAGAACTGGCTTTTACAAGGGCCGCCACCTGTATCGGCCCTACCTTTACTGATATGAATGGTTCCTTAAGTGAACACTTGTCCTCAGAGGCCATTGGAAAGGGCCAGTTCTGGAAAACAGCTGTTCTGTTTAAGAGAAAGTGAGTAAACCTGATGTTTTCACTCTGGAAATCAGGCACCTGCAGTGGGCTTACTGTTTGACCTCATTCTCTACCCTCATTGAACGCTGGCTCTTCTCACTCCGCAGCATTCACACAGGGGGTAAACCACAACAAACCAGACAGTTTGCAGGCTGGGTATTCAGTAACGTACCTGTACCAACAAGTCTGCGTGCTGTGCTGGGAAGGTGCGTACCAGCGAAAGCTTCCAAGTCATGATTAAACAGTGGCAAACATCACTGTAAGTGCAAGCTTAAGACAAAATCATAGCACTTTATGTGGCAAATGCATTGTTTCCCCCCCTCAAAGAGTATTATTGTATTAGAAATATTAAAATAACCCCTATTTTCCTAGCAGGGCACCTCCTACGGTGATGAAGGGAGATTTCCTCGGGGTAGAGAGCTGCAATTCTGTCTGAACAGGTGAAACAAAAACACCTCATCAGGCCTGATGCTGCGTGCAAGGGGGTAATTAAAGGTGCTGTAGGGTGTTCCCAGTGGTGGCAGGGGATCATTTAAAATTTTCAGAACATTAATTCTCTTAATGTCAACAGTTGTTGCAGGATTTCGGTTTTTGTTATAAGCTTGGGTAGGAATTGAGAGGTCAACTAAATCTGATCCTGAGCTCTACATCAAAGCTTAGAAGTGAGTTAGGTGCCTTTGAAGTCCACGTGGCACATCACTTTGGTCAGCCACACATCTGACCCACATAAACAACACTGACCACAGTCACGTGATCTCGGAGCAGTCTTTCACCACGATGCCTGCAAAGTGCAGCTAAAGAGTGCACAGGTTTTGCAGTATTTTAGTACAGTACAGTACTTTTCTAAACAACAATAAAATATACCGGGTGGTCAAGCTTAGATCCCAGTCAACTATAACTGGTTTAAAATGATCACAAGAATAATGACAGCCACTGTTTCCTGAATACATAAGGTCAATGAGCTCCCGAAGGCTGACTCCTATCCCTGGAGCCTCAAAATCCTTACTTTCATGAGATCCTGAGAGAATCATTGGTCTCCCAGTGCATTGAACTGGTGAACTGATTCCAGAAATGAAGCAATTTGTACTGGGCTTTGTGATGGCATGCCTAAAGAATTCTTGTCCTAGATTCTGCTCTGGCCTGTGGCTGGGCTCATCATTTGTCCACAAATATGGGTTTAATTGCTGAATCTCTACATTAGAAACACATTGACAGTTTGTATTTAAAATCCACAGCAGCTGAGCTTGATTAAACCATCATAACTCTTCACAGATTTCACAGATTTGCTAAACGTGCAGTAGAAAGTCCAGTCGCTACATGAACTTGAATATTGTAACTTGTGCATGCTTTTCGCAGATTAGCAGAGAGTGACAGTGGTATGTGAAAAATTCTAATCATGCTGGGGTTGGTTATTTTTGCTGGGATATTTCCGTCAGGATTAGGTTCAGTGTAGCATCTGGGAAACGTTTTTCTCACTGTTGCTCTGTTGCCTCATCACCATGCAAATCCTGTCCATTTGCCTCATAAGGAACAGCTCCAAGTAGAGAAGAATAGTCCCAGTCATGCAACAGATTTACACTCTGTCATCACTCGCATCCAAAACTTCCCTTCAGTGCATGCTCATTCATGACTACTGGTACTGTGCAAAAGAAATCACTTACCTCTAGTGTTAGAGGTCAGACTAACACTTGTCAGGTGATCCTCTTTGTTTTGCACTGTGAGTGCTGGAACTTGTTAATCAGCAATGTGCTTTCTCTCTTTCTTTCTTTCTTTCTTTCTTTCTTCTGTTCCTCTCTCTCTGTCTCTCTCTCTCTCTCTCTCTCTCTCTTTCTCTCTGTCTCTTTCTCACTCTCTCTCTTTCTCCCTCTATCTTTGTGTGTCTCTCTCGCTGTTTTTTTGAGAGTGTGTTTATCAGTATGTGAGAGACATCACCCTCCTGCACTCCCAAACCCAGCGTGCCATCAGAAGCCGGAGAACGAATACAGGAAGGGAGGAGGACAGAGGGAGGGGCAAAGATACAGCCAAGAGGGAGGGATGAATGGAAAACAACAACAGGACAAAAGAAGTGAAAAAAGAAAGTCAGTAAGTATTAAGTAACCATTTTCTTCAATTGATGAAACATTACATAATGGCCAGTATTGGTTTTCAGGCCCCAAAATGTAATGTACATAGTTTTGAACAATGTTACACTAATAAGACGTTTTTGGAGGTGCGGGAGGGGTGCGGGAGTGGTAGAAATTTAAATGTGTAGGGACTTGCCTTGCAAGAGAAAATAAATCAAGAGAGAAATATTTGTGTAGTAACAGGTGTTTTTAAAGTTGCTTTTATTAATTAGGTCTTCAGATTGATAAGTAACTATGAGGCTTTTAAGAAGTGTTTTAAGAAGTTGACAGAGAAGAGTAAAGTTATGTGTTGCCACATTTGTAGATTATTGGAGAGATGTCTAAATGTACTAAACTACTAAATGTAATTAGTGTCGCATAATGTAATCTTAAACAAATGGGAATTAAATCCACTGTCCTCTCCATGCTTTTCTACATGAGAATGAAATCTAAACTTGTCAGAACCCTGTATTGGCTCACATATAATCCTTTAAAGGTCAGTTAGAAGGTCAGCGTTTGCCACGACCTCCTTTAGTTATTGTGTGTTAATACCAGATGCCCTTTATAGGTTTGGAGAGAACTTCAGAGGTACTGACCTCACAGTGCACAGTGGAATAAACCTCTGAGGTGTTTATTTAGTGGAGGGAAACAAAACAGAGCAGGGTTGACAACCTCCTCCATGAACATCTGGCCACCTTTTTTGTTATGAGCCAGATTTGCCTCTCTGCTTTTAGCTTTATTTCAAGATTGTTTGTGGAGTAATTCTGTAGATGAATCTTATCTACAGCTGACACTGAGATCACGAGACCAGAGCGGAACAGATATGGTTCTGTCTCTGATCTCGACTGTGGATGTGTAATAATTCATGTATAATGGAAGAGGGAATTAAAATATATAGGCTGTTATACAAAACTATCAGTCAATCTGACAAGGCCAGTCTATTCTAAAGTACATATTTCCATTATATGACCATCTTTGGTCACTCGTGTTATTAATGGAGAGTGTTCACACAGCACAGTCTGGTCCCAGGGCGAGCACAGGAAGGGCAACAGAGGATCAGGCACAGACCGCTTTGATCGGATCCACAAAAACAGCCTTTCTGTGTTTATCTTTCTCTGCAGATGTTTTTTTTTTACTGTCAGTGATTGATTCCAAGGACTTTCTGACATGGACCTTGTGCTCATTTGAGGCGCAGAAGGAAGAAATGAGAAATGCTAAGCAGGAATGCTTGGACATTACATGTGTCGATTAGAACAAGTGTGCAAAGTGATAAAGCCGCTTCTCTCTTGCTTAGATGGTTGACTACATGACTGTTGACTAGATGAAATTTTTTCAAAGTAGTTTTATTTTGACATATACTACATTTTATATTGTTCTTGTTATTTTGTTTGTGTGTGTGCATGTGTGTGTGTGTGTGTGTGCATGCATACTTTGATTACTAACAGTTCAACAGCTCAGAAGGGAAATGGCAGGAACTTATCTAGCTAAGAGGCTTTGAGCATAAGGGGTCACCGTTTCCGCTGGGAGGAATTTCCCAGCGCTCTGGATTGAGCTTAATGTAAACAAAGGAGCTTTGTATATATTTTATTATACTTTACATGGTGGACGTGTGATTACATAATAACGGCATTTACTGCCTTTGCTTGTTTCAAGACATGTTTCTCATATTCTGTTCACACTATAAATACAAGTTAATCTTTTGACTCACTCATTCCACACGTTCTGTTGTTAAACCACGTTCTGACCACTAGATGGAATCATCTACAAAGAATTCCAGCAAAATCCGTTCTGAAGGGGTTTGAATTGTATTGCCTGACAAACGTGCTATAGCTTCGTTTAATGTAGACAAATTATGTGATAAATGTTTAAATAACACAAGTTTTTCTGCACTATTCCCAAAATTGTCAATCTGTTTGTCCCCAGCATAACATAATTTTTTCTCAGCGGGAAGAATACTACCATTCAACACTTTTCCAGAAGGTTTTTACCACTTTATTTCATTTTTTGTCATAAACTGCTAACTGTCCTTGTTAAGAATTGGAAAGTTGTTGAGTTAACCACTATAAATGAAAACTTGAACGTGTCCTTTAGAATGCTGAAATAATCTATAACAGTGCATGTCTGACATCCTATTAACTGGTTGTGTGGTGATGCAGAGTCAAATGCTAAATTGTCCTTTAACTTTAAATGCACTCGTTAACCGTTTCATCCCATTGGCTCTCAATTAGTAGCTTGTTTTAATATCCAGCAGTTGTCTGGTGATCCACATAATACAGTAATTATAATTGATGCTGGCCAATAAAGGTACTCAGATGGTTAACTTACTGCAAATTTATTTGTTAGAAAAGAATATTGTCAATATATGTGGTACATAATTTAATATTAAGCGAGCGAGTATCTCGGCCTGTGTCAAAACTTTTGAGGTAATATACCTTAAATGCAACTTTAAAAGACTGATTTTTTTTTTTCTGTTTACCTGTTGTCAACCTTTTGTTATTTTGCTAATGCTTTTAATATTAAATGTAAATGACCTCTATTCTGATGGGCTGCCCAGCATTGTTCCTCATTTAATGCAATCTAAACAGAATCTCTCCTTTTGACTTCAGTCTGATGGGTGAGGCTAAACTGCTTTTGCTGCTCCTGATTACACCCAACTGCCTGCACCACATCCATAAGCCTCCTACTAGATCTGCCTCTTCTCCTGCCCCCTCAGTACCATCCTCAGCATCCTCCTCCCAACACACTCAGTCTCTCCTCGACATCCTCCTCTCAACACACTCAGAGTCTCTCCTCAACATCCTCCTCCTAACACACTCAGTCTCTCCTCAGCATCCTCCTCCCAACACACTCAGTCTCTCCTCAACATCCTCCTCCCAACACACTC
>JBBPDH010000104.1:32325323-32350792 GCA_037974565.1 Clupeocharax schoutedeni
TAGAATAGTGTAGATTTGTGTACAATGTTTTCTGTTAAAAAATATAATTTTATTTATATTTAGACTTTTATTTATTTTTTCGTGTCTGTTTCATTAAATACACATATTTAATAGTCAGTGTTATTACAAATAATTGAACATAAAGCTACATTTCCATCAAAGGTGGGAGGGAGATTCACATTTTTGACATATGCATTACATTTTTAAAAAACTTTCAATTAAGTTACTTTCCCTGGAAACTAGTTACGTTTATATTGCTGTAACTCAGTTACTAAATCAGTTACTTTTTGGAAGAAGTAACTAGTAACTATAACTAACTACTTTTTTAAGTAATGTGACAAAATCAAAACTCCTGTGTTGTGACATCACTGCTGTGCAGTCAAAATCTCCTCATGTAGTGTATACACACACTACACACATATATATATATATATAGATCTAAACAGAGCTGGATCCAGCCCTCTTGTTTACGAAGACAGGCCTGCTGCTCTCCCACACTGGACTGCACGTGCTTGGACTGTTACGCAATCAGCTGGAAAAGCCACTGCCATGTGCCTGCTTCCTGATTGGCTGTTGTGTCAACAAGCGAAAATGTTCTCAGCCAATCAGAGAGCTGGAGGGCGTGTTTCTCTGGTTTGGGTGGAACCTACTTGTGTACCGTTTAATATCATTTTTTCAGTTTCACATTCAGCTTGTTTTTTTTTTTAAATAATAAATCTTAGATTTTGATAGTACAGAATATTTATATATACAATAAGTGACAGTAAGTTAACAAGTAAATAAGCACCTGCTCTGAAGGTTCACCTTAAGCATTGTTTGGGTGAATAATATTGTTATTGTGTATTTATATTATTAATTCAGGAGGTATTCAAAGGGATTTTAAGCCTTGTTTAGAGTAAATAGTGTTATTGTTGTGTATTAATATTATTAAATCTTGCTTATAGTGAATGATGTTATAATTGTGTATTTATAGTATTAATTCCGGCAGTATTAAACATGTTTATATTAAAGCCTTGTTTAATTTGAATAATGTAATTACTGTGTATTTGTTTGGAGTAAATAATGTTATTATTGTTTAGTTATGTTATTAATTCAGGTCGTATTGAAAGTGTTACAATTAAGAGTACAAGCCCCGCCCGCTCTGTGACGAGCCGTTTCTAGGGGAAGTGATGTCACGTCGTTGCGTTGCTGCGAGACTGAAGACAGGAGGCCTGTGACAGCTCGGGCTGAGAGGATCAGAAACAAGGGGTAGAGTGAGAAAATCCAGCCCCATCTTCACGAAAGGAGCACAAAATGAGCACCAAACCTCCAAGAGCATAAAATACAGACTCTAAGCTTCACGTCGAGGTCACAATTGTGACATTTTAGTCCGCGGTACTTTTGAAAAGGGATGGTGAAAGCTGGACTGAAGGATCCGAAATTTCCTCAGGGATTCGGGGGGGTCGGAGTAGCATAAAGTAAAAAAAAAAAACAGATAGTAGGAAGCTTCTGGTCAGGATAAGTGTTTTTTAATTTCTTAGGAAACAGATTTCCACACTCGAAATTGTGATTTTTGTGCTAATTTAGTGGCTGTAGTCTTAGATAGTAGCTAGAAATGGAGCTCCGAGTGGGAAACCGATACAGACTGGGCAGGAAAATTGGAAGTGGATCTTTTGGTGACATTTATTTGGGTGAGTATAGAATTCTATTTATCTTGTCTATAAATTACTCGACTTGCTTGGCCGTGCTGAACGCGAAATCAGTTTTTGAAGCGGATGTCTATGTGCTCGTTAGCTAGAACAGGATGTTTACTTCACTTTAGCTATTCCGGTTGTGTTCTGTCTTAATATCTGACAAGATATGCCTGATTCTAACCCAGGCATGACATTGTCACCCAGCTACAATATATGTTCAACAGTATTGGGACCATTACACCAACAGGGACTTTAATAACATTGCATTCAAATACATAGAATTTAAGATTGAGTTGGTCCCCCACTTTGCATCTATAACAGCTTTCACTCTTCTTAGAAGGCTTTCCACTAAAATTTGAAGTGTTTCTATGTGAATTTGAGCCTGTAGAGCATTTATGAGTTCAGACACTGTTGTTGGACGAGAAGGCCTGGCTCAGTCATCCCAAAGGTGTTGGATGGGCTTGAGGTCAGGGTTCTGTAAGGACCAGTAAAGGTCTTTCATCCAACCATGTCTTTATCTTTGCTTTGTACACTGGGACACACTCATGCTGGAATAGAGAAGGTTGTTCCCCAAACTGTGTCCACAAAGTTGGAAGCATGGTGTTGTCCAGAATTTCTCAGTATGCTGAAGCATTAAGTTTACCCTTCACTGGAAGCAAGGGCCCTAGCACAAATCCCTGGAAAACTGAGTTGTCCCAATCATTTTTGTCTATGTAGAGTATGTTGAAATGTTATGACAGAACTGTAAGAATCGCATTTGAGGTTGTAATGTCTTGATTGTCCTTGTCAGCATCACTTAGGAGCCACCCACCATAAAACATTGGCGTATAGTCTTTCAGATGAGTCATATGTGGTTTTTGGTGCCATCATATTTGCATAGGACACATCTTGTGTAAATCTATGTGACATCTCACATGACATCATTGACAGTGTCACAGTTGGTTCGGGCTTTGTTTAAGCCACCAGTCCTTTAAGCCGTGTACTGACCCAAGCGAAGTTTCTAACCCGGTCATTCGTTATTTGGAGCACAGCCCCATAACCGTATAGTGAGCTTTACCTGTCTAGACAGGTTTCAGGAGAAATCAAAGGGCCACACCAGCTAATGATGTCAGCTCAGATCATTTAATTATGTTGGCATAGGACAAACTCGAATGCCTTGTATGGTCATACCCAGGTCTTCTTAATATAAGACAGGCGTGGTTCTTCCGGAATGTAGTTCTGGGGGGAAAATGTGTAATCTTGACCTATAAACACCATATAATAAGATTTTCTTTCCCTTTTAGCACAGGCTATCATGGACATTGTCTATCATGGACAACTACCAAACATAACACTTGAGAACCAGTGCCCTTGGTTTGTGTGTTATTGTACCAGTATTTGCTTTTCTTTTCTTCCAATTGATTCACTTTATTTAGATTGTAGTTAATTCAATATGATCTGATAGGTTTGTGTTGTGTGTGTTGGGTTGTGCTATAATATTTTAATTGTTCTAAGCATGTGAGTTGATACTACTGAATGGGACTTTGCAAAAAAAACAAGCATCTTAAGAGTTCACACATTCATCGTCATGGAACCTTATAGAATGAATTACTGGGATGTGTGGTGGAGGTGGGTGTGAATCCCAGGACTGCTCATGGCACCACGGAGGTACCCTTGAGCAAGGTACCTGCCTCACGCACTGCATTCCTGTGTGAAAGCAGCCCACTGCTCAATACAGAGAGAATTTCACACTGTTCAGACTGTGGGCATTCACTTATGACTATACAGGGCCATTTTACTTCTCTTTAAGCACAAAAATACACTCTGCAAACTTACGATCCATCATCCTTCTTCAAAAAAAAAAAAGATGAGAAAATAAACCGGTTGCAAAATATGACAAACATGGTCATTCCAAAAATCCCAAAATATGCTCTGCCTGACCAAAAACATTTCAGCCAAGCAGTTCTGCCTGTGCGTACGTCCCTGCCTGAAGCGGCCTTTCTGAGAGGGGTTTCAGCACCAGAGAGGAAGTGTTGTAACATGTGACTATGCTGCTCTAAAGTCAGATGCTGTGGACAGGCTGCTGTCTTTGTGTCACTATAGGCAAATTTTAGTCAAATGTGAATCACATGAAGCCCAGTAAAATTCAAGTTGCTAAAAAGTCCATCCTAGATCTTTCAGAAATAACTACTTTACTTTTTATCTGTAAACTGTGGACTTTGTTCACATTAGGGTAATTTGTCCACAATTACTGTATATATGAGTAGTATTTTATAGAAGTGTAGATCTTCTCACCTACAGGACAATTACATTTTTGTTCTTTGCTGAACATTTACAGCAGAGCAGTTTATCCATGCTCTGTTTGTTCATGCACTTTAATTCAGTTACGATGAGTCTTCTTTTTCTTTTAGATTTGTTTTATTTACATGAAAGGGAGCTGTCTGTTTGTTTTTATACAAATAAAATCATCTTGGCTGTGTAAATTGTGTACTTATACTGTTTGATCTGTTTATTTATTGTAAATAAAATCTGTAAAATTATAACAATACAAAATAGAACTCTCTCAAATGCGTTTTTGAAGGATGCAAAATATTGTCTATTATCAACAAATCTTAAGAGTGCCAATATTACATGCCCCTATGATGGACCTTTCAAATTTCTAAAACTCTGACAAAACCATATAGAGGTCTGTTTTGGTATTGTGATCATGTATAATACTTTTTTCTCCTTTTCATCGCCTCTTTCTCTTTAATATACACCCAATTCCTAAATGAGAGAATCCAGCAAGTTAATTGTCTTCATGAATTAAAATATTCTAAACCACACGGTGAGTCAGTGCTTTTCATAACAGTTTAAATTCTTTTTTAATTTAAGATATAATTTTTTGTCCTGTTTATAAACTACAGGTTAACTTTTTGAGCATCTGCACATTTAAGTTTTTATTAGGAACATGGATCATGTGGTTCATGCAACTAATATGTGTTAAAAGCTTTTTCTTGTCTGTATCAACATTCCATTCCCTTTTTCGTTATGACATAATCACTCTGAGCAGCCAAGCAAATAGATACCAAGTTGACTGAATACCAAGGTGTGAATAAGGAGGTGCAGGTGTGATGTAACTGTTTCGATTGTGTAATAACTGTCTGCTCTTCAGTTCGATATCAGAATATCTTTGTCAGTCATTACGTTGATTAGGTTGCAGTGAGTGGAAACTGACCCCCAGCTCTGCCACACCCTCTTGTGCAGATCACTGCAGACGTTCAATGGGGTGGTTTTGGGTGTGGTGACTCTTAACACATTTTTTTTCCCCCATAAGCGTTATCGTTTTGTAACCAGTCTCATGCCCCGTTCTGTTCTTTATCAGTGCCAGGAGAATACTTTTTTCTTTTGGGTTTATTTTTAATGTACAAGTGCTTCTATACTATATGCTTTGTCACATATAAGATCAATTCTGTCAGTCTGATTGAATTTGTGCTGCCTTTCCATTTGTCAAAAAGTTATCAGAAGTGCCAGGCAGGATCTCTCCTCACTGCAGCGCTTTCCCAAACCACCTATGTTGAGTCATTTTTCATAGAAGTGTTTTCCTCTGTGTTTTCCTTATCTACGCCTTCCCAGTTTGTGCTCTCTCCCTCACCACTGAGGGTTCCCAGCAGGTCTCACTCATGCGTCAGTAGGCACTAGGGGAGGACACAGGTGTGTGACTCACCCAGAGTACTATTCCTCTGCCTTATTCATCCAAAATTCCTGCTCCCTTGCACCAGTGCTTCAGCATACTGCTACTTACATAACCCCGCTGTATGTGAGAGGTGCTAGCATTATGCTGTGAAGTGCCCATTCAGTGATGATCAGTACCAGTATCACAAGCGTATAGACGTCTGTGGGTGTAGTGCCTCTGTCTTATGCAACTGTGCTAAAAATCTTTACTTTTATTCATATTGCTAGGGTTCTTTAATTATTACTAATTTCCACTTAGTTCTACTCCTAAATAGACCTTAAATATTGCAGTTTCTGGGGGAAGTTTGCTTGCCTTTTGAATTTCACTATATGGAAAGTATAGAAGCATTATTCTATAGGATCTTCTTGTATACTAGGGCTTGTCTGTTATTTCAGTCTGTTATTGTCACTTTCATCTTAATGTGTTACATCTAATCAAAAGGATGTGGCACTGACTTGAAGCCTCTAGTAAGGATAGTGGCTGATGACGTTAGAGCTTGTTTACCTAGATACCGAGCAGAAACCCAGTTGGTTGTTTATATTTGAAACTACTACTTTCGTCGCCAACCTGAGTAACAGGTCTTTAAGTTTCTGGCACGAGAAGTAGCAGGCCTAGTTTTACAGTGTCCTTCATAGCACTTACATTTTACAGGGTGAATTCTGATTAGTTTTTTCTTGAGCTGCTGCGTTCTGTTGTCCTTTTTTGTGTGTAATTCATATAACTCGTGGGATTTGTCAATTTCTTTCATTTCCTAAAACAGGGTATGTAAGTTTCTTCATGGATTACTTGTATTTAATCAGTTGTAACAAGCTTGTAGCTGTTATAGAAAAGAAGAACTAACTTAATGTTCCTATTATAGATCATTTATAAAATGAGAGCAGTAAAGACAGTTCATGTCTTCAGTGCAATGCTTATTTCAAGGGACCTTTCACAGTCTGGTCCACTGCGCTATTAGGTCACTGTTCCAACTTTTCAGCCATCCAAGTGGAATCTTCTCGCACAAAGAAGAAAAGCTTGTCAACTCGCTGGAGATAAAGGCTGCATCCAGTGACCTCTTTCAGTGTCCTAACAAGTCTATTCTCTCTCCCTCTCTCATCCTACCTCAGGCACAGATATTTCTGTTGGGGAAGAAGTAGCCATCAAGCTGGAATGCGTGAAAACGAAGCATCCTCAGCTCCACATAGAGAGCAAGATCTACAAGATGATGCAGGGAGGAGGTAATGAACTGCATTCCTGTGGTTTAAAAGTAGTAAAAAGACCAGTTGGCATTCTTTAAATGCACAAGCAGCTTATGAGTATGCTTGTGTTGGGTGAATTAATTTGAGTTAAAGGTTTTTACCCTCAAAATGACAATGTGCTAAACTAAGGGTTGTATTAGGTGTTCTTATGCATGTACAATATTTGTGATGTGTATACTACAGTTGGTATCCCAACCATAAAGTGGTGTGGTGCAGAGGGAGACTACAATGTAATGGTGATGGAGCTGCTGGGACCTAGCCTGGAAGACCTCTTTAACTTCTGCTCCAGGAAATTCAGCCTCAAGACTGTCCTTCTGCTTGCTGACCAGATGGTAAGATAAATGATACTAGCACAGGAAATACGATGAGCTGGTATCTCCCCAATGTTAAATCTTACTAAGCTCAGAATTGTACTCCACTTTTAGACCTTTTCAGAATTAAGCTCTACTTTTAGGCCTCATTTGTCAGTCAGGTTATATCCCCCAATTAGGGATACCCTGAATTGGAGCCCATATCCAGTGTACATATTGCCCAGACATTGATGCAGTAAAATGAATAAATAAAATGTGTAATTTAACACAATTGCCCACCAATATCTACTCATTGTTCTTTTAGAGTACAGTTGTCAAATTATTGTACAAACGATCAAACTGAGTCTGCATACGTTACTTGTTTAAAAAAGGAATCATATTTGTCTTGATATTCATTTTAGTTGTGAGCCATGATTTTATAGCAGTCTGGGTGGATTACTGCTTTGATACCCTTTCCCTAATGCTAACAGATTTGCCCTACTTTCGTGCAGCTTCTTAACACAGGCCTGTCTTCCCCCATAGATCAGCCGTATAGAATACATCCACTCCAAAAACTTCATCCACAGAGATGTGAAGCCTGACAACTTCTTGATGGGGCTTGGGAAGAAAGGCAACCTGGTCTACATTATTGACTTTGGTCTGGCCAAGAAGTACCGTGATGCCCGCACCCACCAGCACATTCCATACAGGGAGAATAAGAACCTGACTGGCACTGCTCGCTACGCCTCCATTAATACTCATCTGGGCATAGGTAAAACACACTCACCATCCTGCGTTTACTGTCTTGTCTTACAGTTAGATAGTAGCGGTGTTTGATGTTAATTCATGCTTACGCTTGTGTTGTATCTGTGTGTGTCCACAGAACAGTCCCGTCGGGATGACCTGGAGTCTTTGGGCTATGTGCTGATGTATTTTAACCTGGGATCACTGCCATGGCAGGGTCTGAAAGCTGCGACCAAGAGACAGAAATATGAACGCATCAGTGAGAAGAAAATGTCAACTCCTATTGAAGTACTTTGCAAGGGCTACCCCTGTATGTATTCATCCTACTTCACTTTTTCACTTTTCCCTGTAATTTGGCATCTATAGTATAGCATTTCAAACTTTACACAGAAAGATACTTGAGGGTATTATGTTTTTTTTTTGTTTTGTTTTTTCCTCCTCCAGCCGAATTTGCCACATACCTCAACTTCTGCCGCTCACTGCGTTTTGACGACAAGCCAGACTACTCGTACTTGCGGCAGCTATTCAGGAACCTGTTCCACAGACAGGGTTTCTCATATGATTATGTGTTTGATTGGAACATGCTCAAATTTGTAAGTACTGTAAGAAAGTAATTTGCTTTTTGTATAATTGGCATGCTAATGTTGATTCCTGCTTGGTTGCCACAGCATTTGTGAAGTCTTTCTCTCTTCTTGTTTCAACAAGGGTGCTAACCGTGCAGCAGAGGAGGCCGAGAGAGAGAGGAGAGACCGGGAGGAAAGGTTGAGACACAGCAGGAATCCTGCCACCAGAGGCATTCCATCAGCCTCAGGCAGACCCCGTGCTACACAGGACAGTGCACCTCCAACACCCCTCACACCAACGTCACACACAGGTATGCATGTACAAACAAGCACATTTCTTTTTTCCTTCTTTGTTGATACAACTGAAGTTAAACCTAACGTAAAGAAACAATGCTTTTTTTTAAAAAAAAAAGCATGTTATTTTTTTCTTTATATATATTCTGATTTTTAATCTCACAGCAAACACATCCTCACCACGGCCTGTAACCGGTATGGAGAGAGAGCGGAAGGTCAGCATGAGGCTGCACCGCGGTGCCCCCGTTAATGTCTCCTCCTCAGACCTGACAGGACGGCAAGACACCTCCCGCATGTCCACCTCACAGGTACAGGCTAGCCCTGCTCCTGAAAAGCCCACAGGGTCATCTGGCCTCAGGGTTTAGCCTGTCAGTGCTTCAGCACAAATGATAAAACCTTAATAAACTACCATGTACCTAAGATGTGACTGTGTCTGAATGTGCATTAAAGGCTATTATGATTAGATAAAGTTAGTCTCTGGTTTTAAGTAACATAGTCTGGTTGCCTGCAGGCACTATTTGTCTTTGTTTCACATGTTGAAATCTATCATAAACATTTGCAGTTATCTATTGCCAAAGATTTCTACTACCATTTTCCCTGAAGAAACTCCCATTCATAAATCAGTCATGCAATGAGAATAGGTACCGTAATGTTCTCTTTCTTCACCTCAGAATAGCATTCCCTTCGATCATCACGGCAAGTAGCTGCTTGCCATGTGCTTGTGTGACAGCGGCGGCAGCACCAGGTAAGTTTGTGGTGCTGATGTTACATGGTTTTGATTACAGGTTGATGACTTTTTTAATTAAATAAATCAGTTCTCTGATCAAATGCCAGGACATTTGCTTAAAGACCCTGTTTATACCCGATCAATTGGAGTATCAGGATTTTATCTGGAAAAGGCCATAAAATCCAAGTGTGAATGCACCAAAAGCACACTTAAAATTAATATATTCCATTGCTCAAGGAATGTCTGGAAGGTGGTCTAAGATACATTTGAGGCATGTGTTATAGTGGTGTGCATGCATCGATCTCGCTAAGACACAGTTGACAACCCAGACCCCAGCTAGAACTGTCATGCCTCTCTGCTTTTCTGTTTATGAAGATCATCCTTCAGACGGTCTCCTCTAAATTCTCCCCAGTTCATATCCTGATCTAAGTTTCTATTGAGAGTTGAATTGGGTATGAGCAAGTTATCACAAAGTGCAGATTTGGATTAAATGGTTTCTCAGTTTCACTATGATGCACTATGATGCACCGTGTAGATCACATGTAGATCATTATAGTGATCCTATATAGTTTAATATAGTGTCTCAGATCACCTTCCAGAGTAGCTTGAGAAAGGAGGAAAATTCTCAGTAACGTCCTCAATAACGTGTTTAATCTGGATAGCATTAAACACATTTGACTGCCAAATGTGAGTCTAAGATCTTGTCAGAATATATTTAATATAGATGCTAGTCCCATGAGGTGATCAGGTATAAACAGGGTCAAAGATGTACCATGTCACAATGTTTGAAATTTTTGTTTAATCCACTTTTTTACCAGCAGTTACAGATAATTCTGTTCCTCTTTTACCTGCAGCCCTCATGTTCCAGAAGACTCCACTCTGCAATACGGAGCACACTGGTCAACCCACCTGATTGACGGCTCTTCACAAATAGGAAAAAAGCAGGGCGGTCTCTCTTCAATCAACAAAACCAAAATGGTTCAGAACCAACTTGACCTCTTTGTTAAGGGTCTCTCTCTTATTTCTCCTGTCTCGTCTATCTTTTCTTACTCTGTCTTCTGTCACTCTGGTATATAGAAAATGTGCACACACACACGATTGTGAGATCACTTCTGTTAAAGAAGCTTATAGACTGACCCAGCAGAGACTGCATCAGCCAGCCAAACTAAAGTGTCCTCTACACTGGTTTTTCTCTCCATGCTAGTTACCATCCCTACACATGCACACTGTTTGTAACCTTTTTCGTCCATGTTTTAAGGTTTTTCTATCTAGACTTATGTATTTAACTGGTTTAATTGATTCCATTTTGTGTACTGTACTACTTTATCCTTTTTTAATCAGATTTCCTCTTCTATAACAGGCTCCATATCTGGACTTGTTTTCATGGTTTTATTCAATTATAATTATTATTTTATGTTTTGATGGCCCTTTCTGTAACTGGTGGCTGAGATAGAATGGGTTCTTGTTGCATGGTCTAATTGGTGTTTTAGTATGGACAGATCACTAAGGGGCCAAAAACTCACTATTTTTCACTCATGACAGTCATGGGGTTGTTTACTAATCCTCTGCATCATATGTTTAGCAGGGCCTGTGATTCTCACCAGTTTCTTCCCCCTTCTTAACTGCTGTATATTAATGCCTTCCCCTTGTATCTTTTTTGTATTTACAAGCTGTGAAAATTGTAATATATCCATGTAAATGTTTCCAGTTCAACCTAATAGACACAATTCAACAGTCCTGAAGCATTCATTTTTGTTTTATTTTTTGTTTTGCACAATGCCAATATAATGAAGTGCTGGACACGAGAGGGCTTACATATTATAAATCTGAAGACTTAAAGTCGGGTGTTGAAAGCTGAACAGGACATATCTGAGCTTTTTAGCAGGGAAAGATAACAGGAAAGTCACTGAACTGAGCATGTTTGGTAATGATCACACAACTTCTTTGAAGAAAAGCTGACTGAAGTTGCGATTGAGATGATCATTTTCCACCCTGGTGTGAAATGTGAATAGGGAGTCCTCTTTAAAGTGTTCCAGCACTGATGTGGCTCAACTGATGTACCCAGGAGTTCATCCTGGGTTCTATGCATCACACTTCTCAGGGAAGGTATGCTGATCCGAGTTGCTCTTTTTTGTTTTCCCCACTTTGACATCATCGTGAAGAATGGGAGTAGGGGGCAGCTCTTAAATCGGTGTCCTTACAAGAGATGTCTGATGCATAAGGGCCTTGCTCATGCTTCTAATGTACCACTGCACCTGGAGAGGGCAAATGTTTGGGGCCTGAATGGGTGAATAGCATCGCCCAGGCCTCTGAAGCCCATGGCCATTTTGGGCTCCACCTATTGGTTTGTGAAGTCATGCCAATCAATGAGCCCTACTAGAATTTGTATCACTGTATTTGTGCACCTTTTTTGTGTACAAGTGTAAATAAATGAACTTGTATTTGATCTGTGTCTTTATTGAATGTATTACACAAAACTCAATTGCAGCCACATGTAATGGAAACCCCATCTTGAGCTGTTCTACAAGTCACATTTCATGTTTTGGTTATAGCATTTGAACGCACAAACAAATGTGAGTTGTGAAAATAGACATCGTCAAGTATTAAGCATTACATCAATGCCTAAAGCATGAATTGGACACTGGACAAACCTGTGCCCTGCCCTCTAGTGGTGACTGAAGTTTGAGATATGCACCAAGCTATTATTATAAAGTGATTAAACAAAGAATTATGTTTGTGGGGAGAAAGTGCAGCTCTGGGGAAAAAAAGGCTTTTCAAAATTTCTTGTACGAGTATGAACTGAACATTCTCCACAGAGAAACACTAGAATGGCGCTGCCGTGAAGATTTTAAATGTGGCACTGTAATTGGACGCCACATTCACAAATCAGGTTGTGAAGTTCTTTTCGGGTAGATCTCTCCCAGTCAGTTGTAAGTGCTGTTATTGTGAAATGGAAGGCTATCAAAGCTAATCCATGAGGTGGAAGACCACAAAGTGTGAGACCCCTGAGCACACAGGTAAAAATCACCTTCTGCTGCATCACTCACTGCGAAGTTGTGCACTGCTTCTGGAAGCAACATCAGAACAAGAACTGTGTTTCAGGAGCTTCATGAAATGAATTTCCAAAGCCAAACAGTTTCACACAAACCTAAAGATTATTATTCACAGTGCCAGTCATAGGCCGAAGGTAACTGCCGAGGAAGACTGAAGAGTGGAGGCTGTTAAAGATTCAAGGACAGTGGGGCAGCTCCCCGTAGTAATGGCTGTGGGTTTGGAACGATATGGCCAAAAAGCTGCTATAGGTTCTTTTTTTTTTTTATCTATCTTGTTGCTACTTGCTATTTTTGCACAATTTGGATTGCTGTCTGCCTCAATCTTTGCATTTCTTTGTATATTTTGCACACAACCCTTTTAATACCAAATTTCCCCTGCAAAATAAGTGCATGCATTTAACTCCTTAGATATCCCTAAAACGCAATATGTTAGAATTTTTGCATTTCATGGTGGTTATGATAGTGAAAATGTAGGTTTTATACTCTACATTAGTCTAACATTACATTACTTACTCTAAATTTGACCTATTTACACCCACTATGTGGTACATGTGTAGGGAACCCCTAGACCCTCTGCCACCACTCACACGGTGCAGGGTCCCACCGGTGGAGGACCATCCATGCACTGAAAAGATCCAAGACCCCAAAGCCCGTCCCCCAGCAGGGCGGATCCCACCGCAGCGACCCAGCTGTTCTAATCCCCCCCACCCCCCGCCCCCGACGGGAGGCCGCCGTCTCATGGAACACCCCCTGGCCTGACTTCTGATAGTTTTAAGTTGTGTAGAAAAAAAGATTAAAAAAAGATAAATAGAATAAACAGCCAAAACCTTTGAGAGGTTGTATAACTAGCACTATGACCATGTATTATGCTAGCGGCAACAATTGTTGCCGTGCTTACATTTACTCTTCTTACGGTGAAAAGATGCATGCAAGAATATAATTCTCATTAAATATTAGTAGTAGACCCTTTAGAAAATATGTGTTCAAAATATTTTACTAATATCTGTTAATTAAGGTAGTTTACGAAATTCCTCATATACAAGGTTGAGGCAGAGATCTCTTTCCAGAGGTGCAGGCTGGGTGTAAATGGGCATTGTCATGTCTCCATTCACACCAGTCACATGACATTGGTAAAATTTAGGGGAGACAACCTCTTTTTATTTTTTTAAAAAACTTGCATTAGCTGCACAAAGCCAAAACAACACTTTTAGAGCTTCCATTAAAAAAAAAAAAAATTCAAAAACGGTCACAATTGTTGCCATTGGGATTAAATGGCTTAATGACACTAGTTACTGCATATAAAGCTGTACTGTGTGTTGTCTTGTTCTGTAAATGCACTGTTGCTCGTACTGTTTTTGTGCTCTTTTTACTCCTGTTTTTGGTGTTTCTTTTGCGCCACGGAGCGTTTCGTTTCTCTGTGTACTGTGTATATCGAAATGGCAAACACCTACTTGACTTGAATTGATGACCAGATGTCCACATACTTTTGTCCTCTTAGCGTAGCTTTGTATGCGGCCATGCCGCAGTTGGAAAATGATCCCTAGAGCATTATGGGTGTGACTCGCAAGTCGCACAAAAATGTGGCTGGCTGAGCTGCCAGGTGGGGTGGGATCAGCAGTTCCAGAGTAAAGCTGATTAAATTAAATACCCCACGGATACCGCTCAACTGTTTTTATAAACACCTCACTGTAGATGGCTTGTGTGAGCAGACAGATCTAAGCAATCAACAGTGTTGTAATTTGTTTTTCATTAACACCAAAGAAATAGGGGCCACCAGAGAAGCTTACAATGTCTGATCAGTATGAAATCTAATAAAAAATGTATACATCAATCTTGGTGTAGTAAAAAAATGTGGACAAATTTACACTATAGATACCAATAAATACACAGCATTTGACAACTCCATTACAGTTCATTTCAGCTGAATAGTCTGAACATTTCGCTTTTTATAACGCTATTTTCTTTCTTTTTTTCCCTCCAGTTCTCCAGCTTTTGTCATTGTTGCCTGCAGAAATGGTCCCTTAACCCAGTTTTCCTACTGCGTCAGTATGACATCACTGTGTTAGCATTAGAAACACCAGTAGAGCTCCTTCACTAGACTTGCTTTTGCTAATGAATGTTTTTTCTTTATTTATAGCAGCATACAGGCATGCTCTGAACTTTGAGTCTGTTCAGTGAATTGTTTGGCAGTGGAAGAGGTTGGGCCGAATGATGGCTAATGCATTTACGGATGAACACCAGCTGGACTGGACTGAAAATACGGCACAAATCCGGTACTAATAGGATTGGACATTTGACTTGTTTGTGAACTGTGCTTATATGCGGGCCTGAATACACATGGTGCATAACCCAGTAAAATCTCAATGGGTACCTCATAATACAGTATATACGGGCAATGATCATTTTTGAAAGACAAAATTATTTACACTCTTTTATTGTCAAATCTTCTCAGTAAGCTAAACAGAGCGTAAGAAACAAGCTTTTTACTGTGTGTGATTCCTAAATCATGAAGCTATTTGTCTCAGGTATGATATAACCCATTGTCTTCCTTTGTAGTTTCCTCTTCATCATCCCCTCACTCTCTCACACTGAGCAGCCAGAGGATTCTGCTCCAAGGGGAACTATTAGCACTATTAGAACTTCTGTGTGAGTTAGTGAAAGAGAGGAAACTGGCAAGAAAACCAGACTAGCCACATGAACATTCACTCAAATGGAATATTCAGACATCCTTATCAGGTATAGATAGCACATAAAGTTGTCAACAAATGTAACTATTCGTTGTTTCTGTCTGGTATTCAGAAACGGCAGCAGTGATGAACCAGTGACATTTACATTTACAGCATTTATCAGACGCTTTTATCCAAAGCGACTTCCATTTCCTAACTACAGGGGACAGTCTCCCTGGAGCAACATGGGGTTAAGTGTCTTGCTCAGGGACCCAGTGGTGGTGCTGAAGGTAGGATTCAAACCTGTGACCTCCAGTGTGTGTGGTCTAGAGGCAAGTATCATACCCAGTGAGCTACTGCCACCCACACTTGTGATAGTGGTAACCTATCACTTATGATAGTGATATGTACACACAAAAGTTCTTATATGAGTTGTGTGTATGTATATATAAAAGTTATAAATTGATTTGCATGTCTTTGAGTGAAATAAGTATTTGATCCCCTCCCTAGGGTGGAGGTAGCTCAGTGGGTAGGATACTTGCTTCCGGACCAAGAGGTCACAGGTTCGAATCCTACCTCCAGCACACCACCACTGGGTCCCTGAGCAAGACCCTTAACCCCAGGTTCCTCCAGGGAGACTGCCCCCTGAAGTTAGGGAATGGAAGTCGCTTTGGATAAAAGCGTCTGATAAAGGCCGTAAATGTAAATGTAAGACAGACTTCTGTCTCCCACAGACTGGGTGTGTGTCCATGTTGCACACAGATTACAATCAATCTATCAATTACAGACACTCCTGTTCTTTACCTGTTATGTGTATAAAGCACACCTGTCCACAGAATCAGTTTCTTCCATTCAAACCTCTCCACCATTTACAGCATTTATCAGACGCCAAAGCAACTTCCATTCCCTACCTACAGGGGACAGTCTCCCTGGAGCAACTTGGGGTTAAGCGCCTTGCTCAGGAACCCGGTGGTGGTATGCTGAAGGTAGGATGTCAGGGACAAGATTGTAGACCTGCACAAGGCTGGAATGGGTTCAAGACCATCAGCAAGAAGTTCTGATTATTTGGAAATGGAAGAAATATAAAATGACCATCAATTTCCCTCAGTCTGGAGCTCCATGCAGTATCTCATCTCGTGGGGTGAGGACAATCATGAGAATCTGAGGGATCAGCCCAGAATTACACGGTAGGAGCTTATTAATGATATGAAGTCATTTGGGACTATATAGCATTCTGAAATGAGATTTTATACAGAAAGGAAAAAACGTCCAGAACTATTCTTAATCAATGCACAGAAAAGTCAGCACATTGTGAAGTCTAGGCTTACTAGTATTTCTTGTGGACTATACAGCACAGATGTAAGTCACTCTGGATAAGAATGTCTGCTGACTGCTGTAAATGGACTACAGGTGCAGAGATTTCTACCCGTTGGTAGAGCAAGCTTGGTCTAACATATTTGGAGAACAGTGTTATCAGGGAACACACTAGCCAACGTGCTCCTTTACCAATGTGAGCAACTTTTATTTTCCCTTTTTTAACCTGTGGTCTTTTAGTCTGTGGAGGTGACCACAAGCAAAATAGCAGTCTTTAATTTAAATAAGAGTGGGGCATGATTTCTGTTTTAGCATTTCTATCACTGGGCTGTTTTAATTAAGAATGAACTTAATCATGTGCCTTTTACACAACACTCAAACATTTTTTTTTTAAAAATGAGAGGCCCATGTGTCAGAGCAGAACTATATTTATTCCTAAAATACCATAATCTGTAGGTTAGCGTGTGACTGTTATTCAGGTTTAAGGCACAGCCGTACACAACATACACAAAGAGCACCAAGTACACTCTGCTGGTTAGCAAATGAAAAGAACACCAAACAGACAGGTGACCACTGCAGTGTTTCTTGGCTGACCCAATAACTGGAGCTGAAATACATGAGGAAACAAATGGACTTCCTTTTTCGATGCCGAGCTGGATTATATGAACATATTTTATAGACATGTTTTACTGTGAAAAAAAAAGAATAATGTCTAAATATTACTTTTTGATGATGCCTTCCAAAATGAAACATGTATTGCACAAAAAAGTAATAAATACAGTACTATAAAATAGGCTATCACAATCAGTTATTTCCAGACAATAAAAATATTGGTACCAAAGGTGGCTTTTTAAAGAGCTATTTGAAAGCATCACAAAAATAATTCAAGCACATCTGTGCGGTAGAGGTATAGAGCAGTTTTTCCTAATCCTGGCCCTCAAAACCCTGGTTCAGTATTCTTCTTGAAAAACACACTTAATTTAGCTCACAATTGACTTATGAGCTAAAAGGTTTAACCAAGTGTGTTAAGACAGGAATGCACTAAAATTTACAGTGCAAGATGTGTCCTTGGAAACACTGGTGTGAACATTCATCTATATGAACAGGGCCACGTGTTAAAAAAAAAAAAATTCTCTTTGGACAAACATAGCTATGCTTGTGTCATACTACAACTTAACAACTTAACAACTTAATAATAATAGTATGTTCTCACGCTCACAGACGGACAATTCAGCCATAGACAATTAATTTACAGCAGGGGGGACCATTCTTATCCACGAAGGGAAATTGCAGCTTTGGGTTTTTGTGCCCTTTGCGGATTACATTGGATGCCCTTGCTTTATATTATGACTAATTTACACATAATATACAGCAGCCAACACATTTATGCCACAGACAATTAAACGTACGATATTAACAATAACGCTTATGGCTCGTGAATGATTACTGTCCATAGATTAGGTTCCAAAACTAAAACTTTAATCCTTTTTAATCAGCTCCCTGCATACTTAGTAAGTTGTGCAGTCTCTTTAAATAGTACTTGATCCCTTCTTAGATACTGAGTACTTAAAGGCTGGGTTCCTCGACTCGATTTTCAATGGATCACCACTAAAAGGGTAATTTAGTCCAGAGCGCATTAATCGGTTTCAATGCTAGCTTTAGTCTTAAGCTTTTACTAATACAATTTCTTTAGTTAGGGATACTGTCATTCTTACATGTGGTTCAGTGGATCAGATTCTGTTGTTGTCTTTTAACTATCCAAGGCAGTGAAAGGCTGAGGTTAACCTTAAATACATCTATCTACTGTAAATGAAATTGAAACATCAATTCAGTGCAGGTGACACTTTCAGCATACAGTAAAGCTCACAACATTAGAACACCAAACGCACACACAAAACAAAAGCTATGCTTTGCTTTAATCAGTTCCAGTCCTCAGTCCTTCCCAAATTCTTTCAGGTTTCTCATGGTAATGTCATCACAGAGAAGATTCGGGCTCAACAACAACTCCATTGACTTTGGTCGCTTCTTTAGAAACCTTCTCAAGCTCTACTGAGTCCACTGTAACGTTCTGTTCATCCTTACTGGCCTCTTGTTCTTTTGGGGATGATTTTTGTTGTTCCACCTCCAGCTTTTCCTGAACTTCTTCATTTATTTGTTCGATTTCCTGCACATTCTCCGGCTCTGCTTCTTCCTTGCCACCTCTGTCCTTGTGCTCACCCCTTGGAACTTTGTTCAGCTGCTCCATCTCAGTGTCTGTCGCAGACATCTCCATCTTGGCAGGATCAGACTGCTCAGGCTTCTTATTGATGAAGATCACATTGCAGACGCAAAGTACTATAGCTGAGAGGACCACCTCACAACCCGCCAGCAGGAAGACATACATGTAGACCTTGGTGGCATCCAGGAGCCGCCCTGCAATCCAGGCAGAAAGAAAATGTTTAATAAAACAGAAGCTTTTAGCGTTTTGAATGTAATATCATACAATGGGAGAAGTCAAATGTGAACTGACCTGCACCAGGTGGTCCCACTAACACAGCAACAGCTTCTACCAGCAGAACCAGTCCAATGGCACTAGAGAACTTCTCTGTCCCCACAATAGCCATTAGCACCTCAAACTGTAAGGCCCCCACCATGCCATAGGAGATTCCAAAGAAGATGCAGTAGACAACTAGTGATCCATAGTCTTTTGACAAAGAGCCTATAATATCTGTGGTGCCATTGAATATCATGGCAAAGCTAAAGAAGTAGACACAACGTGGGCGTACCCACTTCAGTCCAGCAATGATACCACACGTGGGCCTAGCGAAGATATCGATGAAGCCGAGAATGGTGAGCAGAAGGGCAGACTTGGTGTCCTCATTGCCCAGCTCTTTGGCATAGCTTACCACAAACACTGGCGGCACAAAAAGTCCCAGTACCATAATAGCTGCTGCCACAGTGTAGATCAGAAATCCGCGGTCTTTAAATACACTGAAGTCCAGCAACTTGTGTTTTGGTTTAGGCTTATCTTGTACTGCATTTGCTGTTTCCTGGTCTTCCTCACTCTTCTTAGGAGCTACTAAGGGCCTCATGAGGGCTCCACAAGCACAGCAGTTAAGCAGGATGCCCCCCAGGATGAGAAAACCACCACGCCAGCCATACGTGTACTGAAGAGACTGGCCCAGTGGGGACAAACAGCACAACGCCACGGGACTTCCGGCTGCTGCCAGCCCATTAGCTAATGGCCTTTTCTCATTAAAGTATCGGTTCAGCATGATGAGTGAAGGCTGGAAGTTCAAGGCAAGACCCAAACCTGCAACACATCACAGATTAAATAAAAAATAAACTCAAATGAATTAGGATGTCTGTGTCCAACCATTATATCTAGTTTGGAAGAAAGGAAAAAATATATATTTCATAGAAATGACTATTACCTGTTATCACTCCAGTGCTGAGGTAGATGTGAATAATATTGGTGGCGAAGGATGCCAAGATCATGCCAAGAGAGGCAAAAAGGCCACCCACTATCATCACAGGGCGACAACCAAAGCGATTTACCAAAACACTGCACAAGGGGCCTGTCAAACAAAACAGTCACCCATTAGTTTGTGTGTAGTATATGTTATTAATAAACATGTAACAATGCATTTGCAAGGAAAACATTGATTCATCAAGGTATACTGTACAAGGTAACAAGAGAATATTTTTCTGGACTCTATCACTGACCTAAAGAAACATTTCATTAAAATAAAAGCTATTTCTATTTATTTATTTCTGTACATCATTTGATCATAGAAGTTGTGTTAAAAATGACTCACGCCTTTACCTGAGCCATAGAGCATTGCTAGAAGAATAGAGGAGATCCAAGCAGTGTCACTATAGCCCACACCAAACTCTCTGATCAGCTCCTTGAAGAAGACGCTGACAGCTTTAGGGAAAGCGTAGGAGAATCCTGTGATGACGAAGCAGCCAAAGAGCACGGCCCAGCCCCATCCTCCATCCGGGGCCTTCACCCCGCTGCTGCCGTCGTCCAGTGCCACTCCTCCCATGATGATCCGTTCAGGTCAAACAAAACTAAAAAAAAGAAAGAAAGAAAGCACATGTGTAGTCAAACAGCATGCATTATGACATTTATTAATATATTATTATTACATTATTAATTAACGAATGCATCATCAATTAATTATGCATCAGCCGAGCTGTAATTTGTTATTTCAGCTTTCGAGATCACAGGAAACAACCTATTGTGTGGATAGAAAAGGTGTATTTATGCTGGACGGCATGAGTAACTATTTCCGTTTTTTGGTAATACAGTGTACGGAAAATTTGTCATGGAGACAAAAGGGATTTTTTTAGCGATGTTGAGTTTAAGTCAACAACAGTTCTATTTGAATCAGCTCTCAGACATGTTCATGTATTTCCCACTGCTGCTAGTTCTCAACAGCCAATGACTCTCATCAATCCTTTTCTGAACAACTCTTCACACAGCAAAGCTTTCAGAAAAACAGAAAGAGCATCATATCCTACACTTGTCCTGCATCTCATTGTCCTTCACTTAAGTCCACTTATGTTTTTGTGGAGGAAAAAAAAATAATTAAAACTGCTGTTTCTTTTACATAAACATTTTAACTCTATTTATCCTTTGGAATTACAGCAGCATGGTTTTGTTGCTGTGCCTTTGATGTTGTCCTGCTTTTGTGTATTAGGCCTCATTCAAAAAGTGATCTGGGGTGAAATGAGCAGAGCCAACTCCAAAATAAACTGGCGTCTTATTAGTTGAATGTGTATATATGTAAATGAGCTGTGGAATAAATAGCTTAACATGTAACATTGTTTATATACTACATAAAACTCTTCTATTTTTAAAAAAGGGAAATGGTTTTCAATAATAAGAAACAGTTTAAGTAGTACTTAAATGGTATTTTTTTGAAGCAAAACCAACAAAATTAAGTACCGGTAATAGTATTACATTGTTATCTGTTTATGAGAATAAAAAGTAAAGAATAAATCATTTGAAGCTTCGAACGCCCATGTTTTCGTCAGATCTGCCTCAAACATTCACAAGGATAAATCTCGAATGCCCCACATAGAGTGAACCGAGTGAACTGGTTCATTTAAACTGAGGCTTGGTTGATCAGCTACACACAGATAAACAGCTCCTCCAGTTAATGACATTAGCTTGGGCTTAAAGTTCTTACTACAATATCCACTCTAAAACTTCAGTATTAGAAAGTAAAGTTGTATTACAGGCTTCAAATTGTCTGTGTTTTAGTCTTTAGTCTGTGAGTACCAATAAACACAGGCTAAATCTCAAATGGTTCATTACTTGCTTTGAAAGGTTGTTCTGACTTCTACATCCAAATACAGCAAAAGTGGTCTAATATTGAATTATGCACACATGGCTGAATTCCAAATGACTATTTGTTTGACAAAATGTGGGTCCTGGAGCCAGGATTTTAATTCCTCTGTGTACGGAGAAAGGAGACACATTGCCTCAATGTCGGGTGGGGTGGAAGAGGATACAGAGCAAAAACAATGCATAAAGCAAAGGTTTTCTAAATTAAACTCTGCTATACTGTATGCTTTTATTATTATATCACAACAAGTTTAAAAGCAGTACTATGCAATGGGTAATTAATGTTTCTGTCCTCCTTCTGCAGGCCATGGTTGCTTGGCAACAGCAACATAAACCATCTATGTTTCATAAATAATAATTTGTTATAATAATAATCATTATTATAAATAAACGTGTTTTTGATGAGTAAGAGGGTTTCACTGTAATGCTCAGCATCTCGTGGCTTTTTGCTTTCGTTTCATTCAGCCACAGTTTCACCCAGACTACAGAACGGCGCACGCATTGCTAAAGGGAAGGGAGTGTGAGACGGTCCCTGCTGTTCATTTCTTTATTGGAAATGTCCTCCGGAGCAGAACTGCTGAAATGCATGTGAATACTCAATAGATCATCGATTTTTTTAACGCATATTTTCTGTTTACAGGTATAAATACACAGCTTTCCTATATTATTTACCGGATATTACCCATAAAACAGGAAAAAACTGCTGTACTGGGGGTTGATTTTGCTTCTGTACCAAGCAGCTGGCCAGGCCTCTGCCCATCTGTGCCGACCTGGGAATGCAGTGACGTGTAATTTATTTCACAACTGTGAATCTTGTAGTGACATCACTGCTCAGAGCCAGATGCTGGTGCAAGCTTTTCCTTCCTGTGCATATGAAAACCCAACGTATCTGCCGATTAATTTAATACAACAGAGGTACAAACTTGGTCAAGTTAAAATAATTTAATAGCCACTTAAAACACATGCTAGTCATTTAAATAAGACTCATCCAAACGCACAAGGACACACATTGTGCACTGGTGGTTGAGGCAGTGGAAATCACCTTGCTCCCTTCCTGCTATCGCTCCCTTCCTGCTACCGAAGAATATTTTGTACCAGAGTAATAGTGACATATCATTATCTTGCAATGGACACCCAGCTTATGCCCACTACTGGGACATTCTGAAATCTACCATGGAACATGCTGTCTTCCTCTGCTGTTTAGAAATGACTGACAGGGGGATATATTATGAAAAATGAAAATCAGCCAATCACCATGCAACATTCAGTGTTTTTAAGACAGAGGATCATTGCATAATCCCTTTTCTCATTCTTACATGCCAGTGACCCTTTCCATTGCTCCCAGTTAAAACAAGGCACCAGTTTATTCTATGGTTGCATTTGTGCATTTAAAGAAACACTTCTGCTGATGGTTTCAGTGCATATCTAGTTACTATTTAGACCCAAAGGAAAACAAGTGGATAAATGTGTTACAGATTCAACCAAGAGCTTTAACAGTGTGTTAGAGACATGCAACTAACTGTGTGTTTATGCAAAACACAACCTCTCTGTGTGATCACTGTGACGAGCATCCTGTGATAAGACCAACCTTTGTGAAACTTCCTTTCAATTAACCAGAGCAAACATGTGTCACCATAGTGTGAGCTTCAACTGAAGCAAGACTAGAAGAACACAGCAAAGCTACACAATGCATTTCAAAGAGGTGTTCAGGCTCACGGGTACTATTCATTTCACAAGCATTACATTTGCTGCTGTAAATCATTTAAGCAACCAAGATTTTACAAGAAGCTTCCCAACGACCAACACATACGACTGATAGTAATTCAAACCATTAACATGCATCAAAAAACCTACCCAGCAGCTCCTAGGTGTCTCTCCACATGTGAGTGAGAGTCTGATCATAGTTATCACCCTTGTGGGGGATTTGTGGGTGGGGATTTGGAGGTGTACCCCCGCTGTAGAAACCCTGCTTAACCCCACCGTGCACATGACCAAACGCTTGGCTCACCCTAAATTAGGACCCTGACATTTCCTATCTAAAGATACGTTCCATTGAGTAGGATCACTAGTGCCAAAATTAGAAACTACGCATGGTGTGTATCTGCATTCCCTATTGTGGTGGGGTCGGGGGCGAGAAAGGTCATATGCCATACATACATTATCTTTCCTGACGCCAATCCCACTACAATAAATTAGCGAATGTTATGCAGACAATAAGTAATTTCTTATTCTTCATGGTATGTGTGTGTGTGTGTGTGTAATGAGGGGTATCCCACCTCTGCTCATACCAACCATGTGGTTACAGTTAGGAAAGATGTGTGTTAAGGTGAGATAGGGAGTTGGCCCCAAGGGAAATGATCACTGATACTCTCACATTAAAACCTAATTTACAGTCATGTTTAGACTTGTTTTAACCCCCTTGGACTCAACAGAACATGCATGTGAGTTCATAATTCACTTTATTTTCTACTAGTTACTGAATAAGACATAGTTAGTTGATCAACTTCAACTAGTAGGTTCAAGGTTCAAAGGCTTTATTTGTCATCTCAACCATATACGGTTAGTACACAGTGAAACGAAACAACCTTCCAACGTTGTTAACAACAGTAACGGCAACAACAATAATAATATAGTGACTGATATCTGACCCATCAATTAAATTACAAGGCAAACTCTTTGTTAGACTGACAGTGCTGTATATCACAGGTCATCCCACTGACCCATAGATCCTTCAGCATGGGCCATTGGAGGTGTGAAGAAGCCTTTTGTGCGCCACTTGATGTAAATGGGCTTTTTTGATGGGCCTGCTGAAGAGCGTCTCAGCTGGCATTGTTTCTTTTTTTAGCCCAGCCTCACAAGTGTCTATAGCAATTACTGTCTTGTTACAGCTACAGTCTTTAGGCATGATTTTCAGAAAATGATCCATTCAACCATTCATTTACACACATTTCACACACTCTACATCACTTTACTCCCTTTACACACCCTCTACACACATTTTAAAGACTCTGTTTTACAAGCATGTAATAGCAATATTGACCATGTCTGCCACAAACAGCACATCATAAATATGTGTGTATGTGCGGTAGTATTTTTCCTGTATTAGTTTAAAGTATTTAAAGCATTGTTTACATTTAAGGCATTTAATGCTTGATTTTAGTTTAAAGCATTAAAGCATTATTTACACAGTGCAGCAGGCAGCAACATGGGTACATACTGTACGAGTGCAACTCGGTGTGAGGAGATTATGGATGCTGTGTATGAGTACTCTGACCTATATTCTGCCCGACCTCTGACACTGTGCGTGATACTAAACTGGGTTTTGCACGCGAATGGCGTGGGGCTCCTCTGCAGGCTGGATGTGTTGCTCTGTGGTAAACAAGTCGCTGGGGCAGCTCCGGCATGGCTTGGTTGATAATGTCAGAATTTATATTGAATATCTGACCCTCAGCAAAATTTTTAAGCAAACTGGTTGGTGTAAGCTGAGATGAGCCAGGGAGCTGGTCTCAAGTGCAATCCCTGATACACTCACATTAAAACATATTTCACCATCAGGTTATTTTAACTCCTTGGACTCAACACCACATATATGTTGGTTCATAATTCACTTTTTGACTTGGCGTTTGTATTAGTGACTAAATAAGACATACTAGTTAATAAACACCACCACCACCACTTCTACTACTATTAGTAATTATGGGAGCCTTCGGCTCCATTCATTTTCAATGGGCAGTCCCATATTATTATTCACCTGGAATGTGGTTTCTTTATTTATTATTATTCTTCCGTCGCACTTAATGTGGCCCGAACCGTGGCACGCACCCAGTCAACCCATATATGAAAACGTTCGGCTTGTTAGCGCGAGGTGTGCTATTACT
>JBBPDH010000104.1:32356868-32387695 GCA_037974565.1 Clupeocharax schoutedeni
CTTGACAATAATGATGATCAGGGTTATACATAGGCTGTTTATATATTTGGGCCCAGGGGCCAACAAGTTATGTGTTATAAGTGCGTCGCATACATAGTACCCCCACCCCTACTCACCTCGTGGGCAAGGAAAAAAAGTTCAGGCTCAGGAATGTTTTCCACTATCAGCCCTGTTAACTTTACTTGTTTCCATAAGTGAAAGGAAAGGTTTGGAGAAAAGTTTTAGCCCTCTATACACTAATTCCTTCCCACAACCTTGGGGGCTAAGCCCCCCTTGTCTTTAAGTCCCAATACTTTTGTCCATATAGTTTATTTGGAACAGCCTCTTTTGAACAAGGGGAACTCCTATATGGAAACGCTCTACACGTAGCTTCTGACGTCACTCCAGAGATCTGTTGTTCCTATAGCAACAAAGTTTTGAGCTCTGCAGAGTTGAACGGTAAATTAACGCACCGTTTTAGCTTAGTTCAGCGTTTCCCTTGTATTTTAAGATGTGTGCTTTTTTGTATGTAATAACTTTCATAAACAACACTTCACTCTGGTCTGGGTAATTGAAACGTCAGGAGGCGGCTAGCCTTCAAAGTCTGGCCTACGAGCTAACAGCTAACGTTAGCACCGCCTCGGATGTCTCAATAAAGAACCTTAAATACATTCAAATATTTATTATTAAACAAATAACGGATAATATCTTTATTGCGCTTGGAGAGTGGAAACTAATGGAACGGATACTAACGCGTAGGAGTGGATGTAGCTGGCCAGCAATACCTATTAGGTATGTAGTGTTGATGTAAACATCCATAACAAGCTAAACAAATCTACAAACGTACATAACATTGCGCTTGTACCGGTTGTACCGCAGCGCTTGTACCGTTAAAGACCAATTACTAGTACGGTTCCTTGCAAAACAACATTTTCTATCTACAGCAAAAAGGAAGGATTGTAAGTTAGTTCCTACTGGCCCTAATACACCATGTGGACAAAAGTATTGGGACGCCTGACCATTAGACCAACAGAGACTTTAATGAAAATACTATGTGAAATACATAGACTTTAAAATAGAACTGGTCCACCGTTTGCAGCTATAACAGCCCCCGATCTTCTTGGAAGCCTTTCCACAAGATTTTGGAGTGTTTCTGTGGGAATGTGTGACCATTCATTCTGTAGAGCATTTGAGAGGTCAGGCACTGATGTTGGACCAGTAGGCCTGCCTCGCAATCTCCATTCTGTGTTGGATGGTGTTGATGTTGGGGCTCTGTTTATCCACTCTGATCTCATACAACCATGTCTTTATGTACTTAGCTTGTAAACCCTGAAAAACAGGTGTGTCCCAATATTTTTGTCCGCATAGTGTAGGTCAAGTCCTACTAGCCCAGATACAGTATGAGTTTGTAGTTCAAAGCCTCCAGTCTCAGAAATTCAGAGATTTCACCCAGAATAAGGGGTAATACGACTTGAATGCCTGACTAGTTTTTTTTAAATAGAATGTGTTAAATTAATTTCTTATCCACTTAATACATTTAGTTGTTTTCCCTCACTCCCTGTCTTTACAGATTTGTCTATACATTGAGAGCAGCTGCAGCAATGTCTTGAAATTCAAGCGTTGACCTATAACTATGCAGAACTCTGGGGACCTCGAGGCTCAGCTGGCCCTTAAGGAGAGAGAGTGGAAAGAGCTACAGGCCCTGCGGATCCAGCAACTGGAGACGGCACTGGCTGAGACCACAGAGCAGCTTTCCACTCAGAGGGAACGTTTCCTGCGCTTGCGAGATGACTTTCAGTTTAACCTGCATGTCCTGGAAGAGAGGGACAAAGAGCTGGAGCGCTATGATGCATTAGCTGTTCGTGTCCAAACGTTAGACAGTACTCGGCAAGAGGAGCTCAGTGAGCTGAGGATACAGGTAGCAAAACTTCAGGACACCCTGGCGGAGGAGAGAAGACAGAATGAGGATCTGCAGGCCCAGTATCAAAAGAGAGGGGTGGAGCACCGACACCAGCTGGAAAGAGTGCAGATGTAAGAAATATTTAGCTGTGAATCATAATTTGAACATTTAAAGATGCCTGAGAATTAATTCAGTTAATTAATTCATTCAACAAAAGTGTTTAGATGTATTACCGATAGGGGACACCAGTAAGACCTGTAGACAGAAGACAGATGTATTTAGGAAAAATCTAAATAAATTAGTCAGTGTCTTCATCCACAGGACAAGAGGGGATCCCTGAAGGTTTGATGAGATATTGATGTAAATTTGCTTTTCCAGTGCACAAATCTTGAAGTTAAATACCCATTGGACTCTCTGCACCACCACAAATCAAACACCACCTGAAGGAATAACTTGGAAAAGTGTTTTCCAACATGCCAGTACAGTTCCAGAGATGTGCAGAATCTATGTGAAGGTGCATTAAAAGTGTTCTCATAGCACATCGTGGCACAACACCTTAAAGTTTCACGTATTGCTGTATTTTCTGTTTATTTGTCACCCATTGTCAGGTAATGTTCAGTGATTTTCAATATGCTAACTACTCTCTGGTGTTTTGACTGACTATACATTTTTAAAAATCTAATAAGAATGAATTCTATTAAAAGATAACAAATTACTTACCGCATATGCATCCTGTTTATTAATTTATGTGCTCTGCTCTTGTTGTGCAGTACGAAGGAAGATGAGATTCAGAAGCTCCGGGAGGAGAATGAAACATTGAAACGGGATCTCCATCGGCGAATCCAGGAGTCAGAAGGCGAGCTGGCACTGCAAAAACAGGTACAACATACACTGTGCCAGAGGATGCATGCATAGTTATCAGTTGAGTTAATATGTTGTTTATTACAAAACCAAGAAGTATGGTCTGTGCCTTAATGAGCTACTTAGATGGTAGGGTTACTTTTTGATACTCACTTTTCAACAGATTTCAAACTGGTTTTACAGAGATGGCATATTGTTATTAATGACTTTCAGCATTTGGCAAAAATTGCTTTAACTGATGCTGGAGATAAATTAAGTTTAAATTCCAACGTGTAATTGTTAGCTATGCATCTAAGCATGATAGCCTACTTTTAGTTGCTTGTCATTAAAAGAAATTCTTAAATTAAAAATATATAACTTAAAGCAGAGTAGTTAAAAAGTGTATTTGCTAGGGCTGAAGGTTGCAATATACCTATATCAGTTTTAGAGAGGAAAAGTGAGATCATGCCATCTCTGATAGTTTAAGGTATTGAACAGATGTCTAGCCATCTGTAACCTTCTTGCCAACCTATTTGTGGTATTTAAAGTCCATTGACTTGGCAGTGATTCCAGCTGGCTGTGCTCCTGGGTTTCTGATCCCTGTGGATTGTTCACCAGAGAAATTCTTATGAGAAACTGATGAGGGATTACATATTAGAGTGTTTTGTTCAGCCATATACGATATACTCTGTTGATCATACCCAGAATAGGTTAGGTGTTATTTGTCTTCTGTGCAGTTAGCCTTTGACATTTGACTGTTGAGCCGGGAAATGTGGAGATGTGACCAACAGCTGCTTATTTAACACTTTAGTGTCCTGGTACACTTGTGACTGCACTTCAGCTAGACAGAGTAAGTGATAAACAGGACTACCTAAGAGGGTCAACCTCTTTACTTTGTCAGTATTGTATTAATCAATCTGAATAAGAATACTTTATTGCAAACTGGCAGGAGAACACATCATCCTACCAGTAATAAGTGTTTTATACCAACAACACAAAATAATAACAATAATAACAAGTGATTTTAATCCCTGATTGAGATCCATTATAGTATTTTCCACATTTAGTGCTCAGTATAATCTTGCACCCTTTAGTCCCTAATTAAATTATTTACACACTAATAATTTTTAGATTTTCTTTTAAATGGTTACTGTACAGATGAGTTGCCTGTATTACACAGTGGAAGATCGACAGGGAACTCTAATAGTGTCAGATTTGAGTCAGCCACATGTGTTTCCTGCAGACTGTACACTCATTTGACATGATCATCTCTCAGCAGGGTTTTAGATTTATATGAGTAACTTTTTCCTGTTAAAAAAACCCCCAAAAAACATTTGGAAGCAGGTAAAAGCCTGCCCCAGTAATGATTTGAAACAATGTTTGATTTATCTCCTAAAAAAGTTATTTTTTGTAATTCTTATTTTATTTTGTAATGCTTGGCAGGAAATGATGTCGGACTTTGACAGTGAGATGAGAAAACGGGAGCACGAGTTCAATCTGAGGATGGATGAGATGCGAAGTCTTGTACTGTCTCATGAGCTGAAGGTAGTAATAGAGAGCATAATAAGCATCTCAGACTTAATCAGTCAATCATTTTCATTTCTTTTTCTACACAAACAAGTACTTTATTAGTATTATGTAAATTAACAGGAGAAGCTCCTGAGCAAAGAGCTGGAGGTCCATGTCCAAGCCTACAGCCAGGCCACTGAGGCCCTGCAGGTGTCTGAGGAGCTTTGTCAGCAAGCTCAGAAAGAGATCATGCGCAAAGACTGGGACCTCAAGAACACAGTTGCCATGAAAGATGCTAGGTGATCACACCAGAATTGTGCAGTATGTTTGATTTGTATGTTTATTCAATAGTTTATCCATTGAAATGTATTCTGTTGTATTACAGGATAAAAGAGCTTGTAGAAAAGCTGAAACTAGTAGAATCCAAATATAAAAAAGAAGAAGAAGCCAACAACAGGAAGTAAGACTTCTGATCTCTATCACTTGTAGCCTGTCAAATTCACCAGTAAAGAAATAAGATACAGCGAAGTGTTATTTTATAAGAAGGAATGATGTGTAGAATGCATATACTGTACTTGGAAAACCAAACAACAGATTTGGTGACAGAGGGCATGAACCCCACTACTGTAGATGTACTATGAATAGTTGGAGCAAGAGATGATTGAGCAGTGTTATGATGTTGCTGACTGCAGGTATGCCGAGCTGGAACGGAGGGCTCGGGAGAAAGAAGCGGCTATGGGGGCTCTGAAGGAGGCTCATGCTAAGGACTTGCAGAGGAGAAAGAAGAGGGCCTCAGAGCTCCAGACTCAGCTGGACAGACTGGCCTTGGAACAGGAGAGAAGAGAGAAGAGCCATGAAAATGATGTGCAGGGCAGGGATCAGCAGATACAGGAGTAAGACAGCTGCACATGCATATTTAGAAAATGTTGATGTCTGTTCATGTGTCTGTTCAGAAGTCTGTTCTTTTTCAAAATATCGAGACGCTATTTACAGCCATTCACAGAAAAACAAACATTTAAATATCCTGGCATGCAGGAATTCATGAACATGCTCTACCAACTGCTTGTAAAGTGTGTCACACTGGCAGTTTAAGATGTGTGTGTACAGTGTGTGGGAGGTACTGCAGCACTAACAGGCACTTGCTGTCCCCAGTTAGTGTGGATAGAGTGGCAGGAAGCGTGGGTGTCTCTGACAACAGTTATTGGAGCTTACCCTTAAAACAGTTTGTTTTTCATGTAGTTTTCGAAATATGACCCTAACACTATTAATAGTTCATCCTCCAATATGTCTGTCAGATCCTGATTGTTGTTACAACTGGGAGGAAAGTTTTAATCAGTGTTATTATCATTCAAACAATCTCTGTTGACTGAAAGGCTCCACACACAGCTGGAGAAGACGCAAGCTGGCTGGGATGCGTATATAAAGCAGGTCTCCAAAGAGACGGTTGCCAAGGACACAGAACTGCTGTCTGCGGCGGAGAGAGAGGCCAAAGTGAAGGCAGACCTACAGAAGTGTAAGGAGGATTTGGAGAGGTGAGTGGTTCTTAAAAGCCCAGAGTAATCGGTAAATGTATAATGTGACATTCATTCATATATATATATATATAGATTGATAGAGAGAGAGAGAAAATAATCATTTTTAGTTAACAGAAGTAAACTTTAATTATTAATAGGAATAATAACAGTGTTGGCTTACACTTCCCCAAATGAATGCTGTTTGTTTGAAGCTAGGTCAGTCTGTTTGCTTACTGAATGTGTACTGAGTAGAAGTGCTGTGTTGGAGGCAGGTATAAGCAACAGTTGGCCTGTGGGATTCAGAGAGAACAAATTCTGGAGCAGAAGCGTGTTCAGCTAGAACTTGATTGGGAGCGACGCTGTGAGGAAGTACGTGCTGAACACTACCTTAAGAGTGAGGAGCTTATCCAGGGTCTGTCCCAGGCCAGAGACCAGGTGAGCTAAATAAGCACTGTAGAAGTCAGCTGAGCTCTCCTGGTGGGAGAGATGGCCAGCAAAGGATAACTGAACCTCATTTACTTTATTTGTAAATCAAAGGCTTACAAACTTTAAGAAGTTAGCCCATTATTGACTCATATTTATATATTTTATGTATATCTGTGCTCAGGTGAGAGCTGAACTGAAGGAGAAGGAGCGAATGTTGGAGGAGACAGTTGCTTTATTGAGGAGTGTGACTATAGAAAGAGACCAAGCTCTGCAAAGAGTTTCCCCAAGCACTGTTTTTCAGGTTAGACCACAATTCAGTATCACAAAACCGTGAAAGCTTAGGTCATATTCTAATCAAGTTTCAAGGAAGGTTGCCTTTATGCCAAATGAGAACCTAAAACATTCTGTTTTCTCACCTCTGTCTCTAAAGGTTGAAAAAAAAGCATGCTTACAATAAATGATTGCTTCTTAGGTTGTTGTGTGCACATGAACAGCCACTAAAAAGATGATTAGAATAAATTCTCGTTAAAATTAAAAGTAGGAATAGAATTGATCAGTTTTAGTTAAATAAATACACTTTCTGCACTATTGGAAATATTCAGCCCTGACCACTGGATGGGGCTGCTATTCTGTGTAAAGATGGCACATTTGGCAGAGGTCAGAGAGATGTCTGACTGATATTATATCCCATCTCTGAGCTGCTTTACAGGTCATTTATCATGCACAATTTCAAGGGCCTTTAAATAGCATGTCAGCAAGGGATGCCTTGACACTAATAGAATGTTTCTCTAAAAGTTCACAGTGCCTCTTGTGCAAGTGTTTAAGGAAAGGTTGTATCCAGTAACACAACGTGTCCAATAATTTACAACAGCTGAATTTGACAGACTGCACCTGCGTATCGGCCACCTTGCATCAATCCAGACACACATATGGCATTCTCCCATGTGACCCACTCCTGACATGAGTGTGTTACATTTCTCTGAACATGCTACACCAGCAAGTACCTTGAACAGTTTGTCGAGAGAACCTGAAAATAACCCTAAAATAACAGAGTGGTGTTTTAGAAAAAAAACAGTAGCATTTTCCTTATTATTTCTTAAAAGCCAGAGTTTGAACATGGGCGAAATGGGCGAAATTCTTATGAAATCTGTTTGATGCCAAAAACAGGTTTTTCAGTTAATCCACATGTGAGTCGATTTGGTTTGGTTCTTGAATGCATCAAACATTTAAAGTAATAAACTTCTAATGTTTACACCCTAAGAAACTCTTAAAGACACAAAGAGGTAAATCAAGTAGTAGTTGCATAAAAAGCTACATGAATTTTTAAGAAAATGAATGTGTGGACATGAGAAATTACAAAGTTTAAAAAAGACTATATGATGTCTTGGGACTGAAAATGCTGCACATTGAATGCACATTGAGTGAATGCTTTGTACTTCATCTACTAGACTATTTACAGTTTGATATCTTTCATGCAGCTTAAAGGGTGGGCTCCAGGTAGGAATCTGGCTTTGATCATTGACACCACCTAGGAAGAGACTGGTCCACTTTTGGCTTTTTAGGCAAACATCAGGCTTTAATCTGATGCTGGCAGCTACATTCAAATTGGTTTGTGACTTAAAATGGATAACATTAATCACTCCCCACAAAATTATAAACAGAATTATAAACAGATTTTTTTCCTGTGTTAATATTTAATTAAACTGTCATAGTATATGCAGAATTCAGTAGCACTGTGGCATCTTTTTGTCTCCATCTAGTGGTAGCTCATACACTTGAATGAAATAAAAATATGTATGTGTATTCATTTTTTCTATCAGACACCAGGAGTGGAGAGCAGCAGTTTCCCTTCAGAGGAGATCAGACGACTGCAGCAACAGAACAGTAGCCTGAGGGAGGTAATAGCTGAGATGAGGAGGCAAATGGAGACCCTCAGCAAAGAGGTTCCCCCAGCTCCGAACCCAGCCATAACTCAGCATCCTGACCCTTCATGCAGCACAAAAGGTACTAGCCTCTACTACCATCAGTAATTCATTCAAGTTCTCTGGTATTAATTATACAGATTCACTGAATATGTACAGTCCTGTGAAGAGCTTCCGTCCCTAAGATGCCTTAAGGACAGAGCTATACTTGAGCTGCTTCTTGTCATTTCATCAATATTATAACATGTTAATGTTTTGTTGCAGGGGCTACAGAGTACAATGAGGCCCTGGAGGAAGAGTTACGGAACCTGAAGGCCAAATGCAGACACCTAGAAGACCAATTAGAGGAGGCCTCTAAGGCAGCAAATCCCACTCCCAACCCTGCACCTGTGCCCCCTGTTTCTCCTGACAACGCCTACCTTCAAAACCACATCAAGTCACTCAATGAAACCATAGGTGACATTCACAATTTCCAGCAGCATTGTTTTCCAACAAATGAACCTGCACTGATGAACAAAAAAATCATATGTTACAAAAGCTTAGAGTATAACCTTTGCCTGTTACTTTGCCTTAATGGCAAAGAGGGGTTTGTAATGAAAGTTACAGTGGCATGAGTAAATTATTCTACTTTTTTTTTCTTGCAGGTGGACTGCGAGCTGAAAAAGTAACCAGTGCCGCCACTATGAAGAAACAGGAAGTGAGGTTGGCACACTTGGAGTCTATGGTGGCTCAGCTCACACAGCAGGTACTGAAACCACTCTTCAAAAAATGTATGATCGGGCTGCCTAATGTAATACATAGATAGATACATAAATAGATAGATAGATAGGTACTTCATTGATTCTGAAGGAAATATACAACAACATTTTTGTTTGGAAAGCACACTATTTAAAATAGGCAAACATGCTAAGTTGATACTGACAAATACAGTAAATGTAGGGAAATATCACATAGGCCATGTGGTACTCTGATCTTTGGATTGGCGCAAATGTTGTCTTGGGGTCACCTGTGGTCTAGAACAACTGATTTAGGCCAAATTAGTCCCTTAACCAGTGTGTAATGCAATCAGGCCTTGAGTTCTGTTCCCTGCGATGTCATAGCAATCTGTGACTGACGGTTAATAAGAGCGCTGTTGGTTCAAATGGGATCCTCCATGGGAGAGAAAATGTAGTTACTACTTTGTAATGTCTTTTCTTAGTGTCACTCAAAACAGATGGAGAATGAAGGGTTATGCTTGGAACTGGCTAATCAAAAGAGAGCAGCAGTAGCGGAACAGGCAGGACTGAAACAAAAACTGGCTGCTTTAGCGGTGCAGTTGGAAGAGATGAAGAGAGAAGCAGAAGAATATCAAAAAGGCAACATTCTTCATAATCTGGAGGCAGTAGCACTAGGCAACCAGGTCAGTATACATTATCCATAAGGTGTGACACAGTGTTAAGCTTGCATAATCCTCTCAGTTTATTTTAGTCAAATGTAGCAGTTTTACCAAAACCTTTTTAGATACACAGAGGTTTTATGAGGTCTCACTGTGCTGTCACGTTGTAATCCTTTGCGTAATTTGATGTTTGTACAAGTGTCTTGTTCTGAGCACCTTCACCACTCACTGCGGTGTGACTATTAAAAATGACATTCGTTACTCTACATGTATGCACGTTTATTATCTTATACAAGCGGTGTATGTTATCTTGCACATGCACTTTTTCCTTTTCTATTGTTAACCACCATAGTATCTGCGCAAAGGTGCATCACTCGCTATACTCCAAATAAGCCAAGGTCCACAAAGATTCGGTGTACAAAAAATAAAGGACTATGGTGAAACACTCTTTAGAAACATGTGTAGTAAGTTTTTATTTCAGAGGTGAGCATACTATTTAATATTGTACCCAAAATGTTTTTAAATATAAGTTCCCCAGATGATTGAGGTGAGTGAGTTGTGGTGATATGGTAGTATTATTATTGTATAGTTGATGGCCTTAATAAAGAAAAATCTTTGAGAAAATACCCATTTAATGGTGCAAAACCATTGTCCTACTGTGTGCACTCAAGAAATGTGACCAACAGACTCAGCTGAACGCACATTTATTAAAATAAACCAAAACAACTATTTTATATTCCTTATATTTAGACACACATGACAGTTAGTACAGGCAAATTCCAGCCCAGATTCAAAGTTCAAAATTGTGTTCTGTTGAAAATTATAACGTATATTATCATCCCTGCTGGAAATGGTAGATATTTTGCACCCACCACTATGTGTCTGACATTCCTTTATATTGTATGTGTTTGTATTATTCACAGTTTAATTTAAGGTAGAAGTTGGAGCAGCATACATGGTTGTTGTTCCATCTAAGTGTGGTGTCTTTGTGCAGGTATCTGCACTGAAACTGGACATTGCAAGTAGAAGAGAGCCCATAGTGCTGGAACAGGTAAATCAAATAATATTGAATCCATTTACATATCCGTGGGAAAGGGTTAAGCTGGTGCATGCTGTGTTATGAGAAATGAAAAGAGATTCTGTTGAGGTCTATAGAATTATAGAAATTGTTCTACTGAGTACCACTTGTCCCACTGATGTGAGGACCAATGTTTGTTCAGCCTGTTTGCTGAACTGTAATTGTCTTGGTTGTACTAGAGTGAGATAGTGAAGCAGCTTCAGGAGGAGAATTTAACTCTGAGGCAGCAGCTACTGGTGCATAGTTTTGGCAGTGGGGACTTGGTTGGTGATGCCAGTATGCTCCAGTCCAAACTCAGACAGGCAGCTCACTGGATCTCTCGTCTCAGCCAGGACAAACAGCGGCTCATTGAGATGAGCAACAGACTCAGGGCTCAACTTGCAAAGGCAGGACTGGACAGTGAGTGTTTGTTTCAGTACCCTCCTTCTTAGAAAATGTATAACCACATGTAAAGGCCAGTGAGGTCAGCCAGTCTTGGGAAAAGTCTGTATTTTGTTATTTTTATATTAAAACAAATGTCATATTGCAAAACTTTTTCAATTTTTAAGGTTGTTGTATGGATTAAGATAGTTAACAGGATGGAACCCCCTGAAAAGAGACTCGAGGGGTTAACATAGCTAATTCCGCCTTCAATGTAGTGTTGATCTTCCACCACACTGAGCTAATCTCTGTTTTCCAAGAGGCTTAGAAAAATATTCCTTTGTCTCTGAATAATGAACCAAACACTATCGCCCAGAAATCCTCAGCCCTCTGTTTATGTGAATGTATCAAAATGACTCCCATACTCTGCCTCATCCAGAAGTAAACCTATAATGATTACATGTCTGTATTACTGTTAACATTAACACAGTAATATTAACACAGTTCTACACTTGTGTAGAAACCCTTGAACTAGACTTTCCCCCAGTGGTTACCGATGTGCTATTTTTGTTCTATTGTTAAATAAGAAATATCTAATAATATTTGCACTTTGTTTCTTGTGTTGTTGTCCAACCTCCTTTCACTTACTTTGAAGTAATTCTTGTTTTTCATTAGATGCACAGCATTCTGAAACAAGATCCAAACCTAGCCTCCCCCTCTCAGACAAAGAAACCTTCAAAGCTGTGCCTGAGACCCAGCCTCAGAGTCGTCTGTCCACCTTGGAACAACTTCAGTACAAGCTCACTACGCAGGTGCTCCAGCTAGTAGCACAGACCCGTTGTGTCATATGGTCCAAAGAACATGCTTTTCATACCAGCCTATTGTGTAAAGGAACAATTTTACATCAACTGATTTACTCATACTAATGAAGCAATGTTGTTATCAGCAAGGCCACTAGAGAGTGCCAGACCAGAGGTTATTGAACTGTCTTATCTAGTGTATTATTAGAAGCATTACTGAAGTTCTGGTAAATAAAGCCTATATATATATTTATTTATCAGAACTTCTCTGAAGTTTATCTGATGATTTATCAGAATCATCAGTAATGATTCTAATAAAACACTTTGTTCTATTTTGTAGGGTTCTTGTATTACAGATCAGCATAACAATTAAAGCCTAAAATCTATAATAAAATGCATTCATTTTAGAATTCATTAGTATTTGGCATGTATCCCTTTTGCTGTAATGACAGTGCGCACTCCACCTGGCATGGTTTCCCCAAATTTGTTCAAAAAAATGATTTCACAGTATTCCAAAGGGCATGCTGTGATGTTACTGATTGCTTGGCTTTCTCTAAATGCTTGATGGGGTTAGGGCAAGTGACTGTAAAGGAAACTCCCTGACAGTCAGTACTTGTTCTTGATCATCTTTGGTATTTTGGTGTGTTTGGATGATTATCCTGCCTCAGGGTGAATTCTTCAATACTAAGACTAAAAGCAGCTGATATAACATCTAAAGGATGAAGTTGTACTTCTCCCTTATCAGGGTGTAGTTGACTCAGACAAGTGCCTAAAGTTCAGAGTAGGCAAAACCACCCACAGATTTGACAGATATACTTTGTTTTGATACACTGTGCTCCTGTTCTTCTCCTAGCATGAATCCTTCCATCACTGCCACACATCTCTTACTGATCTATATCATTCATAGGACTTTTTCCTAAGTCTTCTACCGTAACATGTTCGTCTGTCTTAGCTCATGCCAAGCTTTTTGTTGATCTTCCTGAAAAGTGGTTCAGGGCTGCTTCTAGTCCTGTGAGAGCTTCTTTTGGCACTAGTTGTTCTTTACAGACAGAGTCTGTTCTATATTCAGCACGCCCTGTACACATATTGCTGTTCTCTCAGAGAACCAAAGATTTGTACTTTTTTGTTGTCATTGTTCGGTCACTTTTGGTCTGAATACAGTCCTCCAGTTTTGGCACTGCCCTGTAGAAACCTTCAGCTGAGTAAACCCCCTCTGCATAGATTAACTAAATACAGAATAAACACATATTCTGATACCATATTTTCCACCGTCATACTTTTCAATGTAACTTACTGGGACATACTGCTGAAAACCTAAAGCCTAATAAAAAGAGTAAGTGCTCAAGGAAATCTGAATCTTTTGTATTCAGAAATTCATATACATTTTCTGAATATTCAAATTTTCCTCCAAATTATGCTGATTATATGATTTATAATTAAACATGTATTATGTTTCAGAGAAAAATGCAAAGTGGATGTATTTTCACTAACAGTCTCCTACTATTGGTTGTGTGTGTGTGTGTGTGTGTGTGTGGGTGTGTGTGTGGAGAGAGAGAGAAAGACAAACCGACCTATAATTGTTCATTCCCCTTACAGGAGCTGCAATATGCGCAGAGAGATCAGAGTAAGAAAAAACCTATTATAGTGCACCCCCAACACTCTGGCAGTGAGAGTGAAGACAAAGACAGAACCATCAACCCATGGGAGTCACAAACAAAACTCCAGGTATTTATTTTTATTTAATCTACACAAACATAATCCCTCTGATGTTTTTCTGATGAGACATTTTGACAGCTTAGTCTTGTTTCTCTTCTTTTTTCTAGCAGTCCATAAAAGAAAACACTCCTCCTGTGCCATCTGAGTTCCTCGTGCAAGGGGCCAGGTCTCCCCAGACCTTGCTGTCATCCATGGGCTCTGATGAGTGTCTGCAGGACGTATGGCAGATGCTGAATCGTGGATTGAGTCCCACAGTGCTCACTCCTAGTGACAGTGAGGAGAAAAGTGAGGCTTCTGATACCCATGTCAATAAATCTTTGTATTACGGGCCCTGGCAGACCAACCTGGAACTGAAAAATTAATTTGCACTTAAGTTGCAGCTGGTGGCTAATATGTCCATATGTTTTAAATTAAAAAAATAGTAGACTCAGTATCATAATATGAGGAGGTAGCCTAAAAGTGTGTTTCATCTATAATGCACTGATTCAGATACAGAACTGAGTAGGCACTAACCCTGGCCACCTAAAGCCAAAAGTGTAGCAAACCCTGCAGATGGCTGAAGCTCAGAAAGTTGTATATAATATGAGACCAGTGGTAAAGTAAAATAGGCCCTTATAGTCACACATGAATACACCATTGCACAGCAGACAGAATTAACAATGTGAAATTCCTTCTCTGCAATTAACCCATTCATCAAGTGAAACTCTGGGCATCCACCAGTGCTATGCCTGGGGAGCCATCAGAACAAGCTATACTACAGACGAAATAACTATTACATGCAATTATGAATTCTGTACTCCTTTCATATCTAGACAGAATAGTAGTGGTGGTAATGTCATGATAACTTTTAAAGTAATATTAGTTTTGTCTGATCAATATAAAATGATCTACACTGTCAGGAAAAATATATATATTTTTTTGTCCCATATGGTACAAGGTAAATACCCTTAAATGTACAATAGTATCTGTAAGGTCCAGTTGTATACCTTAAGAGTTTTAAACAAATACTACACTAGTTTTACAGGAAATATTTGTGACATTTCATACCATTTCAACTGCAAAACAAAAAAAATCACAAGGTGCATGGAGTCGCTGCAATGATCCATTTCAAAACTACCTTGTATTAATTATTGTGATCATTGCATCTGCTTTGTACTAGTAGTTAATCAAAAAATAGTGTTTATAAGTACATAGCTGGTTTGTTATAATTAGACTGAAACTGACATCTGGTGATTTGTGTAATGATTGTCTAAATCCACATCAGTAGACATATCAGGTCATTTTCTTGTGACCTGCTGACAATTTGCCTTTATTACAACACACTCTTGTCATATCAGTTTCACGACTCTGCACCGTGATCAAATGTTTGCATCAGTTGTGAAGCTTTGTGCTGGCTTGGCACCGAGGTAGGGAGTCTGGACACAGGAGTGCTGACTGATGTTCTGGCTTTCTGTGTGACTAGGATACAGCCCAAGTTCAGTAGGCCATGAGATCAGGAAAATCTGAGGCTCCTCAGTTGTAGACGTTTTATTTCACCTAACTGATTTTCAGTGAGGATACAGTCAAGGGATTGGGATGACCATTAAGGAAAACATAAGTCTCTCATCATTTAAACATTTTTCTGCTGTTTTTGGGTGTATTGTTTTGGTCAGTGCCCTGCTGGAAGTTCCAACCACAATCTAGTCCCAAAAAATCATAAATGATCCACTATACTGGACAGTTGGAATGGGGTTCATTTCTGTATAAGCAGTATAAGGTGCCTCTAATGTACTCTAGACACATATGTAGTTAGAATAAAGAGAACCCTTTTTGTATTCTGAATACATTTCAGGCAACTCTGTTTGTGTGGTGGATACGAGCGTTTTGAGGCAGGCCATTATGCTTTTTATAGCTATTACCTGCTTTATGAAGGCCAACACACTTTAATTCCATTTCAGATGTGTGACTGACCGATGACTAAAGGGAATTTGGTCTCTGTATCAGTTCATTCTTATCCCAATGAAAGAGGATGGGCACTTAGGAGTTACACTGAAAAAAAAAATTAAATATAAAAGAGCCTGTGCCTCAGTTACATTTTATTCAGGTTTTAATTTGCTTCAGTTAAAGGCTAGATTTCGCTTATATTATCAGTGTAAGGTTGAGCTAATTTACCACAAAGACATTTTTTGTTTTTTTTACCCAGTGCCGGTAATTATAGGGCTCACTGTATGTTTGGGTGATACCTCAGTGCTACAAGGTGATTGTTGCCAACAATAACTAGGTAGTAATACGGAAGTACTTCTAATCCAGCAGCTCACATGTACTGCTGCAAAGAGCATCAAGTTTGTATGACCTTATCCTGAAGCCTTTGTGTCGCTTTAACATGAATATTTTATGTGCAGATATGGTTGCTGGATCAGCGGGAGGTGAACAAAACACACATCTAGGACTACCTGATAGAGTCCAGGGCTCAAAAGCAGTGGTCCAAGAAAGGAAGAAACAAGACAGGACTACATCTGAACCTTTTAAAAAGAAAAGGCCTGCTGGTAAGGCAGCGGTGAAAATTAGAAATTATAACATTAAAGATTGATAGGCAGCTGCCGTGTGGTGCTTTTGCAGCCTTATGAATTCACTGTCCAACTATGATTCCATCTCTTTGTTACAATGCAATTAGGAAGCAGCATGTATTATTTGTTTTGTTACATGTATTTAAATATGATCTTACATTAATGAATAGTTTAATTCAGATTAAAATATAATTAATTACAAGCGTTTCTTAAACACCTGCCTCAACTAGAGCCTTTTTCCTTTGAAAATGTACCTCACAATTAGGGTGAGATCAGGGTAAGAACTGTAATTTATTTTTTTGTACAGTTGTATTATTTTGTACAGAACTGTGCGAAGCAATGTGGACTTTTTGTTATGAATTTGTCTGCTTGAACATTTCATGACATGATTAATAATAAAAAAAAATGCTGTACTCCGTACACGCAATGTATTTATAGTTGTTTTTATTTTATGCATATATAAAACAAACAAAAAAAATTCTTTCTCATTTTTAAACTGAAGTAACCCCGAAACAGGCCAAACCTTCTGGATTACATCACAGTCTGTGCTTGTCTGGTCCAACGCTCCTCCCACCCTGTGTCATCACCTCACCCTATATCCGAACAACTCCCTTGCATTCATCCTCATTGGCCAGTTTTACACACCCCCGTTCTCTGATTGGTCGGTTTTAATGTCACAGCAAACTGTCAAGATTTTATGCACAAGCTGGCCCACGTGTCCCATCAGAGGATGCCGGGTTCAGAAACTGCAGCCTTCTTTCTTTTTCTGCCTATTCTAACTTCGGTACTTCATTCCATCTCTCCATCAAACACATGCCTGACCCCCACTGTGTATGTGGAGCCCCACCGACAGTACGCCTCACTGATAATACTCATGATTGATTACATTTCCAAACAAACAGCTCTATCACACCTGCAATGAAGCCCAAACATTAAATACAATCTATAGAAAGCTACACATTAATCAATGTTTAACATAATGTCTCAGTCGGATATTTATTTTCATGTAATTATGTTATTTTGTGTAAATCTAGGAACTTCATTACGTCGTTCTCACTATAAAATGCAATATTTGGCTTAATCATATTGTTTGCGATACTGGCAACAATACCCCAGTGGAGCAAACCACGCTCCATTACAACTCACTCTGGTGTTTACTCCTGATTCATTATATTTTTAACAGTTTAAAACATCTATTACCTGAGCATGAGTAAATGGACAGAACAAAAGAAGAAAGACCAGCATAACCAACAGAATACAAATTATGCAATACAACAGTATAATATAAAAAGTACACTATACAAATATAAGTACATAATGACTGAATATGTAATGTATATATGTGGTATATAACATTGGTCTTTTTCACTAAAATGTGGACAAATCAAAGCTGCAATAGCATAAGCGAGAAAGAAAACCCTAATATTCTCTTGTTTGTGTACGCTATCTCTTATCTGACCCATTGATGCCATGCAATGGTCCTTAAACACACAGTGTCGAAAAATCCAGCAGTATTACAAAGACTGGGTGAACCATGGCTTTCCTGAACGTGGTGTGCAGGTAGCTGTCTGGATGATGCTGCCGTGCATCAGATGTGAACTACAGTAACCCTGCTTTCTTTTTTCTTTTTTCTTTTTTTTTGAACAGGAATTAAAGAGAGCTGCGTTAGGAAATCAGCCCATCGCCTGGGTCCGGGAGCCCTGCCTCTTCTCTCATTGGGAGCCCAACTGTCAGCCCATGTGGCGTGGCCATACAGCATGGCACACATTTAAATGAAACAGGGACTGGGAAGCACAGGAGCGAGAGTAATATTTTAGGACAAGGAGAGAGACTAGAGAAGGGTTTTTTATTCAGCTACACTCATCCAACTGTACACGGGCGAGATAAGGGGGATACTGAGAGGAATATAGGTCAACTCGGGCTCTGGATGCTCATCGTTTTCAACTTATTTGTAGAGTAAACTGACAGAACTGGTGAGTACTGAGTATTTAGTATTTTAATATACTTGGCTGAAGTTGATTAATGTAAGTACAGTCGTCCTGTGGATCAGGGTATATTTGCATGATAAAGGGAAATCAGCAGAAAACCGGGCCTTTTTAAACATTTAAAACAAGTATATGGAACTTATAAGGCATGTTGATTGAACATTACTGTACATTTTACACTGTACACGTACGTCAAGCTTTGATCTTTATTTGATGTAGCAGTTCATGTTACTGTAACTCCTTTGTCTCCGGCTGAGAGGCTGTTAAATAGACAACTGTCAACTGGAGATGATGTTGATGATGTCTCAGGTGATGCCTGGAGATGGTTTAAGCACATCTTCCCCCAGTTTGGAACTACTGATTGCTAAGTGAGCTAGCTAGCCACCCGGCTAATGCTAATCTTGCTGCGTGATGCCTCCAGAGCAGTGCAGACAAAAAGATAGACATACAGCACGCTGCAGTACTGTGTGCTACTGGCGGGAGTCTGTTTTAAAGCTCAGATTCTGATCAACAGACTCTGAGATCAATAGGCAGCTCCATCTCTTCACTGCTGAGTAAAGGAAGCTGAATCAGATCAGAAAAGGACTGTCTGGTAAGGCTGTCCAGTATTCACTATATGGACAAAAGTATTGGGACGCCTGAATATTACGCCAACAGGGACTTGCATGACATTGCTTTCAAATGCATAGACTTTATTAGTTGTCACCCCTTTGCAGCTATAGCAGCTTCCACTCTTTTTGGAAGGCTTTGCAAAAGATGTCTGAGTTTCTTGCCTGTAGTTTTTTGCCTGTAGAGCATTCATGAGGTCAGGTACTGATGTTGGACGAGAAGGCCTGGCTTGCCATCTCCATTTCATCCAGTTCATCTCAAAGGTGTTGGATGGGGTTGAGGTCAGGGCTGTGTGCGGGCTAGTCAACATCTTACACATTGAAATCGTCAAGCATGTCATTATGGAGCTTTCTTTGTGCACTGGGGCACAGTCATGCTGGAATGAAAAACCCTTCACTGGAAGTAAGAGCCCTAGCCCAAACAGGTACTTATGTCCATATAGTGTGCTAATCATTATAGTGATATCTGTCTCTGCATTATTGATATTGCAAAAGGCTGCAATATGTCCGTTTCTGAATGGTTGACCAGTCAAAGCTCCAAGAGTGTTACTGAGTGTTTTAATGAATCTTGTATTCTAGAAAAAGTCTAATTTTTAACTGTTAAAGGTGTTCGCAAATCTGTGCATAAATGGGCAGAATAAGGAGATGTATTTACACCTGTTGGTTTTGTGACCTCACAAATCTGAAGTTTGAAAAGAGTGTGTTTTTGTATCTTGTATTCCATATATGGTCTGTGTGACTTAAACACACTATTTGAAACTATAATTATGGTCTTTTTAAATCCCATTTAAATCCCTGAAAAGTGATATAATGGACTCTTTGATATTGTGAAATGCATCACAGTTGCAACACGAACGTGTAGCAGTGAAATCGCAATACTGATGTGTTGCCCATCTTGTGCAGCCCTGTTGTCTTGTACGCCAAATGTGGAAACTGACCAGATTCCTGATGAAGTCTTCCAGAGAAGCAGCAGTCAAACCTGACTCTTTATGTACTAAATAAAATCCAGAAACCTCTTCTAATTAGTGCATTCAGCTACTGTAAGCTCCATGATTCCAGTTGCACACACAGCTTCTATAATCTCCAGAGAAAAACACTCCAAGTTGAATGGGATTCGGTGAAGATGAGATTAGGTCACCATACCCAGTGCCAATCTAGATGATTCAAGATTCTTTATACACAGTTATACAAGTATAAAGTATATAGTTACAATAACATAAAGAGAACATTTAAGGCTAAAACTAAGTATTTTGAGAAAAAAATATAACAACAAATATAACACAAACACTGGGTATAAAGACTTTTAAAGCAAAATAAATGTGTCCTTTGGAGCTTCACTGAACACAGGATGAGGATATCTCAACATCAGCACCTGACCTCACTAATGCTCTTGTGACTAAACACAATCAAATCCTCACGGCAATGTTCCAACATCTAATGCAAAGCCTTCCCAGAAGAGCAGAGGCTGTAAGGCACGACAAACTCCCTAATAGTACCATGGCTGTTGGAAGAGCAGGTGTCTACAAACATGTGTATATATAGTGTTGTGGCATAGGAAGGGCAATTTACTCATCACTCTAGCTTCCTCTTCTTATCAGTGAAAGAGTTTTTCCTGGCTTTACTGTTCAGTTTTATTGTGACCCACTGTTTAACATTAATTGACCAAAGGGTTGTTGCTACCTTTCCAAAGGAATCTTGATATTGTGCTTTGACTGTGGGTTATGTTCAGATAGGTAAACACACTGTTTTTTTTAATAAGTAAATAGCCCTTAGTGATGTGTTTCAGTTGCTAGGCATGACTGTCATTCTTCTATATAAATAAATGGCAAGGCATCTTTAGATCTGGGTCAGGTAGATTACAATCCCTCCTCCTGGAAATCCGTTTAGTTGGTGTCCCAGCCTGCTGTAACCCAAGGGCCCAAGTAGTGGCTTAATTATAAAGGCACTGTAGTTTACTTTTTACTTCTCAAGAGGTCATGTGGTTCATACCTCCACTAAATTGTGCAATCCTGTACGTACTATAGGAATGCTGTGCAGAATGTTTTTATGTTGAAACATTCTTACACACATGCATGCAGTGATGAGCTGTTGCGTGCCAGCACCTGCCTGGCGAGTTTCCATTTGGCAGTATCTACGGTACCAACCCCTCCTCTCCTAGAAACTGTTTGAACTCCATTCCTACACATGCAATGTGGAGAATCACACTGCAGTTTGAGAAGTACTCCTCTCAATTGTCCCACCATTAATGAAGCATAATTGTACCCGATGTGGCTGGGAAGTAGCTTGGAAGTTTAAAGTAACCTTTCCAAACCGACCTCACTCACAGTTGTCATTCAAAATACTTTTTTGTAAACCACTTAGATACACCTGTCCTTATCAGATAGATGTATCTATAGATGCATGTGGATATGGATCTGGCAGGTTAAAGGTAATGTGAGGAAACGGTTTTAGACCTGACGAAAGCTGCTTCTTCAAACTAGACTTCTGAACGTTGCTAAAGAGGAAGAGGAAGTTTTTTGCCTATGAAAATAATTTTTCTTGCCTCATTTTTGTATTCTTTCAGCACATCATATGATAAGAATGCACTTTGCTAATTCACGTGTGTCAGAGTCGAGGGTGCGAGCCCACTACTCTGAACTCTCTCGGAGCATAGACGACCAGACTGACAGACGAGGATCCATGCTTGGTACTTTTATTTAAAGGAAACAAAACGAGAACAGAAAATAGGCACGTGGGCCTCCAGAAATAACAGGAATGTGAAACAACGGGGAACAGGTTACGGCTCAAAAATGAGGTGATGGACACATGAGGAAAGGCTAACAGAAACAGGCTTAAATACAAGGGGAAAACACACACACACACACATAGGTGGAACACATGATGCACGAACAGAAAACAGCTGATGACAAAAACACGTGACACAAGCCGCTCCCCGGAACACATCAAAATAAAAGCCCTAAAAACCCAAAACACAGAACTGAAACATGACCAAAAAACAACAGAAAAGCAGTGGACCTAAGGCCACTGACCGTCCGTGACAGTGTGAAAAAAACGTTTTTTATTAAATAGGTCTGATCATGTCGGTCCTCTTATGGACTGATTTGCAGTCCAACTGTGTAAATGAAAATATGTGTTTGAAATCTCTTTTGCCCTCTGTAAGTCTCCTCAGTGCTGTATGTTTCCTGAATGAAAATAATACTGTAGGCAGTGTTTCCACTGGTAATACTTCTCCACGGCGGCCTGTATATCGTTCCCGCCATGGCAATGGTGATGAAACAAAATGAAATCAAACACCCCCATCTCTTTCAACAAACAGATATCGCTTCCCCATCACCACACCAAATCTCTTGGTCCAATAGAAACTCTGCTGCAGACCTTGTAGCCTAGTTGGCATATTCTGCTTTGGTGAAAGTTGCAAAATGTAGGAACGTCATCATGAGCTGAAGTGCTGAACTGGGCTCTTTCGAAGTTAGTGTTTCCCAGGAGAACCTGCTCAGTATTTTCTCACTCTTTCTTACACACTCCTATAAGTTAGTCAGGTGTTCTGGGAGCAGTGAAAAGAAGGCTCAAGAGTAGGAACCTAAACTAGGGACTACTGTTCAGGGTAAACCTGAAAATGAATAGAACTGTGGGCTTGGCAATGAACCCTCCCACCTTTCATTTTAGCACTGGTTGTGCATCTGAGGGTTTCAGAACAGAGAAGCACTTTGTGTTCCATGTGGCGCTTGATTGCACCTCACAGTAAGCAGGAATCCCATCCCTGCTCTTGCTTTGTTGATGGCCATTGTATGGAGAGCATTAGTGTGAATGAGCTCCCCTGAAACTGGGAACAAAGTCTAGATCCCCCCCTTTGAGCCCCCGCTCCTCCCAGCACTCTCTCAGCCTGGGCGGATTCAGGGGTCACACACTTGAGGTTTGAAATGGGTCACACACACAGTCCTGACAGAATGTCATTGTTAATGGGATGTGTGCAGTCTAACTGCTGTTTCTTTATCCTTTTTGGACCCACAGAAACCCACTCACCACCATGGAGGAGATCGTCATAGCTGGGATTTCGGGTCGCTTGCCCGAGTCTGACAATTTGGAAGAGTTTTGGCAGAACCTTTTCAATGGTGTCGACATGGTTACAGAGGACGACAGGAGGTGGAAGCCAGGTATCCCACAGAATCAGATAATTATTATTATACCACTTTCGGCTTATTAGGGAGATACGCATTCTGAGTACTTTTTCATATTTGAGCCCATAAGGGTTAATCAGTTAACTGAAATAAAAGCATATATATACAGTATATACAATAAATAAAAGCAATAAAAAATACATAAATAAAATATTGAAGCTTCCAACACAACCCAATTAGAATAATGCATCTTTGAAAATATGAGTGCATCCTCCACTGAAAACACACATTTACACATTAAAGCACAATTACTATTTATTTAAATGATTCGAAACAAAAAGACATAAATGGCAGCCTGTGAAAATGTTCCTCTACTAACGGTGCGTTAAATTTTCAGCAGCCTCCGCTGTGGTGTCTGGTTTCTTTGCTGTGCTAGTCTCCTTGCCTACCTGGCTGCTGCTCTGTGGTGGCCTTGGCTGGCATGGGCTCTTCTGAATAGGGACCCTCTCTCCTCTCACTCCTTGGCAACCAACTAATGTTCACATTCATGTGCCAGAGTACCAGGCGGCTTAAGAGACTGAGGATGAAGCAGATCCTTTGATACAGCAGGTTCTCAACCCAACTGCATATATATATATATATATATATATATTTTTTTTTTTTCCTTTCTCAAAGGCCTGTACGGACTTCCTCGCAGAAATGGAAAACTAAAAGAAATAGACAGATTCGATGCAGCCTTCTTTGGTGTCCATCCCAAGCAGGCCCACACCATGGACCCACAACTGAGACTAATGCTAGAGATATCATACGAGGCCATCGTTGATGGAGGTCAGTGCTCTGTAGACCAAGGGATATAATATGAAGCATGTTTGTGCAGCAGTGACAAAAAATGGAGGTTCCTAAATGATTCTTACACATGCAGTTCTGGGAAATATCTTTAACAGGTTTTGTTATTATAATGTTGATTTGAATCAATTGCTCAAATTAAAAAAAGCAATTAAAAACTTTTCTGTGATTAACTTATTTGACTACCTTGTAATTTTAATAATAAACATGGCATCTGCAGATTATTATAAAGCCATGTTTTGCAGTCTGAACATTTTCCACAAGGGAGAGATGAAAACTCCCTTTCTTGTAACCTTTGTGTGTTTTACTGAAAAAGAGGAACCCGCACCAGCAGGATCTCACTGTTGTATATATGTAATTACAAATTGAATATGCATGACGTAAAATTAAATCTTATTACATGTTTTAAAAGATGATAATGTTTACTTAATTGTTAAAATATTTAATAATAATAAATAATTCATATATACTTAATTGAATATATAATTGATAGTGATAACCCTAGCACCTTTACATTATGGGGAGATTGTTTAAACTAAAGGTTCCTCTCACTTATCTCACTTATATAAAGTCCTTTTTAATTGAAAAGTTCTTTAGGAAGCCAAAAATTGATTTTCTACAAGCTTGCCGCAGAGAAGCCTTTTCTGGCACTTTTGTTTTTAGGAGTGTTCTGTAAACTGTCATTAAAATGATGCTATAAATATGGTTTATTGTTCATTGCTCATATTCTTGGTGGTGCTGAAGTGCTGATGGTATGATCTCCCTTATCAGGCATAAATCCAGTGTCCATGCGTGGCACGAAGACTGGTGTGTACATTGGTGTGAGCGGTTCTGAGGCTGGTGAGGCCTTCAGTAAAGACCCAGAGGAGCTGCTGGGCTACAGCATGACAGGCTGCCAGCGTGCCATGTTCGCCAACCGCCTCTCTTACTTCTTTGACTTCAACGGTAGGCAAAGTCTTAGGAGTTCTATAGTTTGGGGACTTTAATAAAGCTCATAACAATTTATCAGAGTGTATTTCAGTATTTATAAACAGTCAAATTGTATTTTGTACATATATTATAAATGTATCAATTACTAATCTATTTCTATTATGATATTGACAGTTTTCAAAATTCAAGGTTGTACCTCATGTCACTGCTGACCGACTGCTATGAGTCATTTCTTGCATGATGCAATGCATTGCATAAGCTGCTTTGACTGCATGACACAGACATAAAGCTGACTGTGTGCTTCTATGTGGTTTTTCAAGGCCCCAGCACAGCTGTAGACACAGCATGCTCCTCCAGTCTACTGGCTCTGGAGAACGCCTTTAATGCTATTCGCCATGGCCAGTGTGATTCAGCACTTGTTGGGGGAGTCAACCTACTGCTCAAGCCCAACACCTCAGTGCAGTTCATGAAACTGGGCATGCTCAGCCCTGATGGAACCTGCAAGTCCTTTGATGCATCAGGTGATCTTAAAGTTACTCATGATAATACCAGAGGACTGATTTAGCTAAGCCAATTACATTCTTTTGAATATTGGTCCAAATTGTTACAACAACACCTTGTGTAAATATCGGCCTAATGCATAGAGAATTGTCCACAGATGACACATAACTGGATCATACGCTAACGTACATGATCATGTCGGGCATATGCATTAAAATAACCCTTGTTTGTTCATTTTTTTCTCAGGAAATGGCTACTGTCGTTCAGAAGCTGCTGTGGCTGTACTCCTTACTAAGAAGTCCATGGCCAAGAGAATTTACGCCACAGTGCTCAACGCTGGCAACAACACAGACGGCTACAAAGAGCAAGGTGTTAAATACACCGCCAGCCTCTTTCATTTCTTCTTCAAATCTAGTTGAAATTCTGCTTGTTGTGGGAAAAGTTGCCAAACTATTTCTTTGCTCTCAGACCAAATCCTCTTAGGCCAGAACATATTACTGTAATGGAGAGAGGTGACCTGGTTCCTCTGGGTACTTTAGGCGGTACCCTTTGCCCCAGTGCCTACTAGCATTCTTCTTTCTCAACATGGTGCTAAAATGGGTGAAGGGTTGGTATGTCGCAGGGGCTCAGGTGACATACCAAAGCACCTTCCATAAATACACACATGAACAAAACAAAACCGTATGACATTGGCTGAATAAAGCTATTTAAATTGCAGACTTAATGGATAAATGGTTATTTCTGCAGAGTATGCACATAGAATTTTAAATTCCATGGTCTAGAAAGGGTCAAATGTTCCGAATGGTGAGGGTCTTGTGAATGTAAACTGAGTGTGACTGAGGTGATGGATTGTTTGTTTTCTGTTTTCCATTTTGCAGGTGTGACCTTTCCCTCAGGGGAGATGCAGCAGCTCTTGGTCCGCTCCCTCTACCGAGAGGCCAACATCACTCCCGAGCAAGTGGAGTATGTTGAGGCTCATGGCACTGGCACCAAGGTGTGTATGTAAACATCAGAAAACATTACATCAGAAATTACTTTGCTAGGACTGCAGAGACACAGACAAGAACAATATAAAAGCTAAAATATGCAGACATAAAATCTTAAGTGAAACTGCCTTTTAAATGAACTGTGTTTTCCAGGTTGGAGATCCACAAGAAGTGAACGGCATTGTCAGTGTGTTCTGCCAGTCCCAGCGGGAGCCATTGCTTATTGGCTCCACCAAATCCAACATGGGACATCCTGAGCCTGCTTCTGGCCTGGCTGCCCTTGCCAAAGTAATAATAAACACATAGTTATGCACTTACTAGACATCACAACATACTTCACAACCACACAAATGACTGAAATCATGTAAAATAATCATAAACACAATATTAATACAGTGTAGATAAGAGATCAGCTCCAGGGCACCAGACAGGTTTATGTGGCCCATGACATCACAGTTTAACCTTCGATATATAAAGCTTTTCTTTTTTTGTTTGTCATGCTTAAATATTTACATCTGACAGGGAGAGTTACTCACAACACAGTGCGGCTGATTAGCTGGTCCCTAACAGAAGCTAAATAAAAGCAGCTTAGGCTGATGCTGACGCTGTTGAAAGCAAAAATAGAGGGCCGCATCCAAACGGACCCATTCAAATGAATACCAATGAGTCCTGTGGAATTCTATTGTTAAATTTAGATTTATGTGTACATTTCAATATTTAATAAACACAATGTAGTTGTTGATTCTATTGTTCACAGTCATTATTATTATTATTATTATTAGGGATTTGTGGCCTAGGCATTGCTAGTAAAAGTGTATGTATTTCATATGAAAAAGTTTTCAACCGGCTGCTTTTAAAATGGACAGTTTTAGAGTTCTACTCCAGTAAATAATATACAAGAGTCTATTCCCAATCATTTAAGTTATAAAAATGCAATAAATTCTGAATATTAAGACTTCTTTGTAATTAATACAGAGCTGAAAACAGCTATTTTAGGATCTTATACTCCTGCAAAATGTGCATAATTCTGCGCAAATCTATTTTAATTCTAGCTTTTTAACAGCTTCGTCACATTTTGATTTGAAAGCAAACGATTTTATACATTTTAGCAGTAACTTGATTTTGCTGGAAGTTAATTCCAAACTTTTGGAATGGTGATTCTAATGTTGTAAATGATGCTGTTATTTTTTTTTATTATTTCTTGGTGTGTGTGTGTGTGTGTGTCTTGAACAAAGCTAACAATACCTCATGCTCTCATGGTCACTCAGGTGGTCTTGTCTCTGGAACATGGAATGTGGGCCCCCAACATCCACTTTCACAGCCCCAACACAGACATCCCTGCGCTGACGGACGGTCGCGTGCGTGTTGTTACGGAGCCCATTCCCATCCGGGGAGGAATCGTGGGCATCAACTCATTCGGATTTGGAGGCTCCAACGTCCATGTGATCCTGCGCCCTCCTGGGCCAAAGCCCCCTCTGCCGGCCTCACCACTGTCCATCCCCAGACTGCTGCAGGTATGCGGGCGCACTGAAGAGGCCATTACTTCTCTTATGCAGAAAGCTCAAGAGCACAGCCAGGAACCAGCCATTCTGAGTCTCCTGAACGATGTGTCTGCTGTCCCCACTGCCGGCATGCCGTACAGGGGATACACACTGCTGGGATCTAAAGTGGAGGTGAAGGAGGTCCAGCAGGCCCAGCCTACACCCAAGCCCCTCTGGTATATCTGTTCTGGTGAGTGGAGATGAAGTTCTAGATTCCAGAATTTATCTCTACATATGGTGTCCTTGAGAGCCTTTAGGGTCGCTAAACCAATGGCAGATTAGACAGGTCAATACTAGCAGCTTTAAGTACTTTACCAGCATATACAGAAATATACAGAAATACTATTTGGTTTAAATTTTTTGTGGCAAACCAATGTATATATGTGTGTGTGTTATGTAGGTATGGGTACACAGTGGGCTGGTATGGGTTCTAGCCTGATGCAGCTGCCAGATTTCAGAGAGTCCATCCTCCGCTCGGACAGCGCTCTGAAGGACACCGGGCTGTGTGTGTCACGGCTGCTCATGGAGGCTCAGGAGAACACCTTTGAGGACACAGTCCATGCCTTCGTGGGCCTTGCTGCCATTCAGGTAAGGGTTATCCAGTGTCACCTGTGTCACGTGTACACAGTTACTACAGAAAGTAATCTGTCATTTCTTTTCTCAACTAAGATCACTCAACTTGTGCCTGACAGTCATTGCATTGCAACGTACTATGTAGCAACAACTGAAATCTGAACTCTGTATTCTGTATTGGGTCATGTCGTCACCTTTAGTATTTTGTAATCTAGTCTGTCTACGTATCTGTCTCTGCCCCCTTCAGCACAGTTGACCCCTAGTTAGACTTTTGTCCAACTCTATCATCCGTCACCTACTTCTGTTAAGTACTTGTTTATGTATGATTCTCCAGATTGCACAGATAGATATGCTGCAGAAGATGGGTCTCCGGCCTGACGGAATTGTGGGGCACTCTGTAGGAGAACTGGCTTGTGGCTATGCTGATGGCTCCCTCAGCCACGACGAGGCCCTTTTGGCTGCCTACTGGAGAGGCAGATGCATCAAAGAGGCCAATCTCCCTCCTGGGGGCATGGCTGCAGTAGGTGAGAGGGTCTGCTTATTTGTTTGTAAACCAAAACTCTCAATAACCCTCAAACAACCTCTCTGAGGTTGTGCAGTGTTTTCTAAACCAGAGCCTAGACATTCAAAATGTTTGTTATATTGCAGCTGTAAACATGGATGCAGCAGTTATTGTGTTCTTGAAAGGTTTAGAGAGAGCAAAGATGTGGACTGTCTGGAAGGGATGGGTAAACACTGATGTACGGGTTCATGTCTTGCTGGTTTTTGCCACTGAACTTGAATTTGAGCTTGCACTTGAGCTTGAGTATGTATTTTTTTTACAGGTCTGACCTGGGAGGAGTGTAAGGCTCAGTGCCCTCAGGGGGTAGTACCAGCCTGCCACAACTCAGAAGACACAGTCACCATCTCTGGACCACAGGTATAGTTTTCATGCTGCGTTGTTTCTATACAATTAACTTTACACTGTTTACTGAAGTAAAAAGGGGATTAGTAAGAAAGAATGTTTATTTGCGTGTGTGTGTGTGTGTGTGTGTGTGTGTAGGAGTCAGTAAGCAAATTTGTGGCTGAGCTGAAGGAGAATGGCGTGTTCGCCAAAGAGGTGCGCAGTGCTGGTGTCGCATTCCACTCGTATTACATGGCATCAATTGCTCCCGCATTGCTGGCTGCACTGCAGAAGGTTAGTGAGGGGTTTAAAGAGACCCCATTTTACATTTTGCTATGACTGAATTATGTCCCTGAGATCAACTTGACGTTTATGTAGTTTTTCTACTAAAACGGCTGCAAAATAAATTGATGCAGGGCACAATTTCAGTCCATCATGTAATAAAATACAAGAGCAGTCCCTGAATGTTAAAATATGCTACTAACTAGGAGAGTGGAGATGGGGTAGGCTTAGCTTAGCATTTTAATAACTTAGCTCTGTAGGTCTACTCACTGCAGAACAGTCTTGATTCAGGCTAACCAAAGCGACACTGAGGCTTAAATGATGGTAACTGAAATCTGAGGGCGTGCCGATGTTGGAAGGACACGAAGGCAAGTTTAAACCTGTTAGTCTTTGGATCTGTAGCCTTTTGGTGAGCTGGGAATCCTGGCAGTGCCAAACCACAGTATGTGGCCTCCAACAAGTGCACTGCTGATACAAGTGGCAGTTTTGATTTAGTGGTACATAAGATGGAAAAGGGTTAAAAGGGTTGTAGACTAAATAAGCGAATATATTAAATTAGATGGTCAGATTGACAAACTTTTTTTGTGGCTTAGTTTGCATATATTGCCTACATGGAACAGGTATTGAGTAGGGATTTCACGATTATAAGTTTTGATGGTACAATGATTGTCAGGGAAATAATCACGGTTTCGTAGTTATTAGGATTGATTCGCATATATTCATTTCACAGTGTCAACAGTCACATTCTTTAGAGGTTTTTTTACTGCTGTCTTTAAACAAATACACACAAATCTTAAACAAATAATGCAGTGCATAAATGCAATATAAACAAATGGCTGCTGTTGTGTGACAGTAATGTATGTAGTAATGTAAATGTAAATTGTAATGTAAACAGTGATGCATCAAAGTGAAAACAAAACTACACGTATTTCTTTAGAATTAAATGTAATATTACATATTATCCCATTTCTCTATTTAAAAAAAAAAAAGAAATATCAATCGCCTCTTTTGTGGAAATAAAGTGCATTGAGTTTTTTCCTCTGCCAGTGTTTAGTGCGGTCAAGTAGGCCGTCATTCGCTGACTGTACTGTCTGGTGAAATGTTTATATTCTGGACGAGTATCGCCAATCTGTTGACAGCACCGTCATAATCTATGTTTTTAAGAGCACCAGCAAAAGCATGGTGTTAAGGAGCCTTTACCGTGTTAACAGTGTTTCAATTAAACAAATATCTGTTTCTCTGCAATGTAATTTTAGATTCTTCTTACAGCTTTTTCGAAAGGCAAGTTCCTTAAAGCTGAGCAACTCAAATTCAGTCAGTGGTTGAATATTACACAGCAAATTTTACAAATGGAAAAACATACTTATGTAGTCGTGTTAAAAGGGCAAAGGCAAAAATGGCAATCATTGTGCCACAAAAATATTTTGAATTAAGTTACTAACTGTAATTGTTATTTTAGATCACCTACAAACTATATGTGTTTATTTATTGATATGCTTTTTGGATGTATTCTTTGTGACGTATATATAATCTAGTAGTAGTAGTAGTAGTAGTAGTAGTATCCTTTATTTGTCACATACACTTTTACATGCAGCGAAATTGGACCCCT
>JBBPDH010000104.1:32414014-32428476 GCA_037974565.1 Clupeocharax schoutedeni
TGAGCGACAAAGGCTAATCAACCATGTTAGACAAGCTGTAGGCTTTAATAAAGTGTTGTAGGCTGTTAATTTATCTCTATATGTAGAGTAATGCACAAAGGCTCTGTCTAGACACATCATTAAAACACCTGCAGCTTATTGTCGGGTGCGGCTTATGTATGAACAAAACTGGACTTTCCCCTATTTTTAGCTTGTGCGGCTAATAGTCCAGTGCGCCTTATAGTCCGGAAAACACGGTATCCATTTTTGAGGCACAGTTCAACAAGGACATGGCCCAACATGAGGATGTCATACATTTAGCATTTTGTATGTGGACTACAGTGGACTACAGTCCATTAACCCTGCCTTGTCTGTGTGTGTACTGGTCTTTGTTTTTGTTGTAATGAGAACAGTAAATGGTTATTTTACATCATTTGTACGTTGCTGATGAATGTTCGTATTTGAGAAAGACTGCAATTTAAATTAAACAGGACTAATAGTTACTTTTTTCCTATCTGGCCTTCGTAGTGTCATCTTGGCATAATTGAAACAAGACTAACCTTTGATATCCACTGATTTAAAGGTGTACTATTCTGATAGTGATGCAGTTTCCTCATGATATACTGCAACATTTGTCACAGTAGTGTTTGTTATTGTTCTCATTTGCCATCTTTTTTCCCCTCATTCCAATCAGAGCCTGCGATTGCCACAGAAAAGCCTTCTTCCCTAAACCCTCCCTCCTCTTCCTCATCTGCTGCTGTGTCTGGTGTAAGTGCTGCCAATCCTGCTAGCTCCGCCTCAAGTTCTACAGTTCCTGTTTCTCCAGTAATGCAGTCACCGGCCACACCCACTATCCTTCAGGATCCCTCCCTTTTGCGCCAGCTTCTCCCTGCTCTGCAGACAGCCCTTCAGCTAAACAACGCCAGCGTGGATATGGCCAAGATCAATGAAGGTAACCTTGCCTCACTGTAAGTGAACTTTTAAAACAGGGTTAAGGAGCAAGTGCGTTAATTAAAGATGCTTATATTAAAGGCTTTCATTTCATTTGGTAATTGCAAACGTTTGTTGGAGGAAATGAGGGTTTATGGTGTTTTATTGCAATCCTAGTGCTTTGAACTTGCTGTTCATCTAGAAACTTGTTCTGCTCGAGGTAGTGTTGGACCAATGGCTTACAGATATTGTGATATTGAACGCATCATGATATCCCACCCCACAGCCCCCTACTGAAGCACACCCTGCCACACACACACAGAGCTTCTTTTCATTTTTGTGTTTGGAGTTCTGCACAACTTTTTGACAGCTTTAATAGTCTGGCTTTGCAAGCTTCTGTTTGTGCAGTTGCATCTAATCTCTCTGTACCACACATTAGTAAGGGTAGTACTAGTAGTAACACATTTTTCTTCTTCTGCTGTTGGGAACAGCTTTTAAGTGCATTACCACCACCTTCTGCCGGTTGTATTATGTTTCTTGCTTGTGAACCCCTGATGGCGGCCACTTTCTTCTTACTGTCCTTGATTATTACAATGCTCTCTTTTTAGTTGGAATTGACTGGTTCTTGGTCCAAAAGTACTGTTAGGTCAAAATATCTGTATGGCGATGTTGGTTACATATTGCAATGCGTTTTAAAGAATTTAAAGAGCTCAATCTCTTCTGGAATTAAATACTTTCATTGTTGCTTCAAAATGTATGTTTACTCCCACATCCACATGTGTAAAATAAGCTAAAAAACAGCTTCAAAATAAAAACATTTGGGGTGTCTCGAAACCAGCACATTTAAATACATCTTATTCTGACTACAGAGGTTCAGCCCCACCCATTCATATACTGCCAATACGATTTAAAGTTATTACATGTTTGTTAGGTCACCTGAAGACCTTGTCTCATCAGAACACCCAGTAACTCACATGGAGCTGTTATTGGTCACCCTGTTAGAAACCCTCTTAGTTATAGGGTCATATATTACAATGTCAGTGTTGCAGAGACCCTAAGCAATGTTTAACTGTTTTTTATCTGATTATTGTTTGCCACTCATTTTGCCTCCGCTAAGACGGTAGATGCTGGTGTATTCCTTTAAAATTACTAAATTGTAGTGTACTTTGCACTGTTTTAAATGTAATAGCATGTGGTCCTTCTAGAGAATTGATATCAGCTTCTCAGCCCTATACCTCTGGGTTTTGACCTTTTAAACAAATGCAGTGTCCTGGGGATGCATGCTGAATAACTTGTCAAAGAAGCCGACTCCACAAGGTTAACTTGTCAGTTTGCAACATTAATATGCTACACGTGTGCTAACTTATTTATACTCGAGTCACAATCATGTCAGTGCTGTGCTGTGTGAGGCAAAAGTATTTGCTGATTTTAATCTTTTTCAATTTTAAAGAAAAGGCATAGGTTGTTACTCAAGATGATTACTTTAATGTGATAAATAGGGGCGAGACCCTCTAGGTAGCTCACCTTCTAGGTCAAGGTGTGGTTTTCAAACCGTTCACAGTACCCTAATTTGATTCATTAGTGTACATTAAGTTTCTTCTGTGTTTAAGATCATAATTTAATTAATCATATTTAATCATTTAAATTTCATTAAATATTGTAATCCTCAGAAAACTGCCTGCATTTGAAAACTTTGCCTCTTTTATAAAATGATGCACACACTAGCATGCATGCTAGTAGCACCCCCTGCTGGACATCTGAATTAATTCTGTTCTCAATAATTATGTTTTAAATAAGTACATTCCGAAGTCACGAAGTGTTCCCCATAGTTCTATTGTAGTTATAGTTTTTGAGGTGTTAATGGTATGTACTTAGGTTTTGGACCTTTTACTTGAAATGCATGATGTTTGACCTATTTGTGTATGCCTTGCTGAATGGATTTCCTCTACAAAGGCAGCTGTGCGAAATAATTTTTCTTCATTAAGTGTCTGGCTTTGTGTACCTTTTCAAGGAGTCGTGATGTGTCTAAGAATCAATCAATTTTCCCAGATCTAGTAATTGATTTTTTTTTTCTTAAATCTTTTTAGCACTGCATTGTCTCATTCTATTCTTATTTGTTTTCCATCTCCTTCTGTGTAGTTCTTACAGCTGCAGTAACCCAGGCGTCTCTGCAGTCGATGCTCCACAAGATCCTGACTGCTGGTCCATCTGCCTTCAACATCACAACACTGCTTTCCCAGGCTGCTCAGCTTTCCAGCCAAGGTACCAGTCAGCTCCGTTTTGACCCTGTTAGTCACAGACAACCACTTTAAACTATCCATGCTAAGGGAACTCATGCATGTTGATTAACTCCTCATCGCTAATGGGTGACGTGAATAACATTTGATTATCTTGTTTCAGTGACACCTGTCAAGGAGTAAGATGTATATTAACAAATGAGCTTAAAGTTGAGTTGTTGAAAACAAGAAAAATGAGCAGTTGAAGTGTGAGGATCTGAGACGCTTTGCCTAGATCCAGTTGTGTTGACCGGACAACTAGGAGCTTCAACAAAACAGCAGGTCTTGTGGAGTGTTACCAGTATGCAGGTGTTAGTATGCAAGTAGTCAAAGGAAGGGCAGGTGAATCAGGGACAGGGTTTGAGCAGTAGAAGCTCACTGATGCATGCTGGAAGAAAAAGCTAGCTCTCTGGTTTGGTCCTGCAGAGGAGATAATGTTGCACAAATTGCTATAAATCTTCACTCTGGCTATGAAAGGAAGGTGTTAGAAGATGGAGTGTACTGCTTTCAAATAGTGTTGTGCAGCTGCAGACCAGTCAGAGTACCCATGGGATCAAAAAGGTTTTGAAGAAATGTTGTTGATTTTGGGTTTGTTCTTTTACATCATTTGAATGACTGGGTATGTGTATATTGCTTGAGTCATAGAGAATCGGAGTGAGAGTCTAAGTCTGAAGCATTTTCTAAGTCAAGAAATCAGACGTAGTCAAAGATGCGGCATCGCTGTTTTGATTTAAAATTTACAGTCATGGCCATTGGGAGCTTCTTCCAGAGCATGCTCTCCAGCCTGTTTGCACAGAGGCCTCAAAACCCAACACCAACTTTTTAATTCATCCCACAGATTGATTTTCAACAAGTAAAGTTTAATCACCTTATTTTCTCAACTCCCTCTCTGTTTCTACCAATTATTAAAAGGTCAGTCATCACTAATTAATATTCAGTCTCATGTGGCCATCTGCCACCTGCCACCAATTTTTTTTACCAAATGGATATGCCTCTTAAAAAAAAAAAATCGCACATTTTTGCACTTTTGAGTGCAACATATCCAGCTTGGCCCGGTTTGATTGCAGAAGCTTATTTTAGGGTTCCTTTTGACACATTTAATGTGCAACTGCATTGCTTTCAAGGATGCGTGCATAGGAACATACTCGGCCATCTTCAGCTTCAAAGGGGCCATTAGGGGATTTCCAGTTGCTGAGGGAGGCAGTTCAACGAGTTCACACACTAACTTTATGGGATATTCAACAGCGACAATAAAACCCATATATTTCTACCATGCCAATCACCATAGATCAGAAAAATGCCCCTTCACTTGCCAGTGGCAGAGGTAGCACCAGGATGCTGTATGGAAGGCAGCAAGGGTACAAATTTAGACAAGCCAACAAAGGCATACCCTGAGATGGCAAACTACTCAGATGCTCTGGGCAGTGTTCTGGGAGTGTTCTTTTGTGCTTGGGCATTCATGTGGATGTGCACCACCTACAGTGGACAATGCTACAGACCAAGTACACCCATTTGTTTCTTGGTTTTCTAATGGCTGCAACCTCTTTGAGCAAGACAGTGCACCCTGCAATGCTACACAGTAATCATTCTGGATTGGTGTGATGAACATGTTAAAGTTTTAAAAGTGTAGAATTGCCCTCCAAATTGCCCTGTTCCCAGTTAGATGAACAGTTCTGAACAAATTACAGTCCCTGGAGACTCCATCTCGCAACTCTCAGGTCTTCAAGGATTTGCTCATGTCTTGGTGCAGATACCACAGCTCACCTTCAGAGTTCTTGTGGGGTCTATGCTGTTACGTTTCAGAGCTGGTTTGACAACATCAGGGGGACCTACTCACCATTAGCCAAATAGTATTAATTTTATGGCGTTCATGCCGTTTATTGGTGTTCATGCTGAATTTGAATTGTGTTTTTGCGACAAAGGTTTTGGTTTGTGCAGAAACTGAAACTATACAAATACATCTGAATGAAGAATTTGGAGTAAAGTTTGTTGTTGAGCTGATGCAGGATGTTTGGTGTTTTTGCTGAGAGGGCTTCTAGAGCAAGTGGATGAAAGACACTGGTGATTTGAAATAATCGGTGTAAAGAATTTACTTTCAGTTCTGTAGGAAATAAGCTGACCTTTTTCCATCAATCTTTCCTTTTTTTAATGGGTTTTACATTTACAGGTGAACATGCTTTATTTTGCTAGCTAAATTAATATATGATGTATTGGGGTCTAGATTTGACAACACTGAAACCGTTTGCCTTTGTATTGATTCTATTTGCTACTTTACTTGCTTTAACTTTTCCTGTAAAGATGAGTTGCTTCCCTGACCTTCGTGCATCATCTTTTCTTTTCTTGGTGCAGCCCAGCAGTCCAGTCAGTCTCCGATGTCCCTGACGTCAGACGCTTCATCTCCACGATCGTATGTGTCTCCCAGGATCAGCACGCCCCAAACTAATACAGCACCTCTCAAACCCCCCCTCAGCACCACGCCTGTATCGCAGACCAAGGTACTTGGGGGAATATCTTTTACTCTTTCATTTTCTGCAGAGTGACTGTTGACTGTTGTTTAACAGTAAGGTAAACTAAGCAGACTGTCCATGATGATGTAAGACTGCGCCACCTTTTTGCCTAAAGCAGTAGTCCGATGGGTCTGCCAGATTTATTTGGTAAAGTGTAACTTTGTTAAACCTTAAACTTTTACTTCTGTGCCTGACATTTACTTATGTATAACAATGGCACAAGATGTCTAGTTGTGGAACAGAGTTCAGTTCAGAGCTCTAATGCTTTGCCTACAGTTGTTTCACAACGGCATTTGATTTGTTGAAAAGCGTAAGATAGAGTTGTTCTAGACATTAATATTACAGGACCCTTTTTGTTCTTGTCTTGGTTAACCTAGAACGATATAGTTTCATTAAAACAATAAACTTAATAAAGAAGTCAGTTACTGTTGTGATGCTACATTATTATTGTTACTGGGTCTGGTAAGTGAGTTATCATTGATTTTGTATATGCTATAGTAATTTGATCTTTATCATTCTATTTCTGTGTTCCTTTATCATACCCATACATACCAGTCTGTACAAACTAGAATGTATAACAAAAGTGTTGGTCTTGCGGTGCTTTATTCAAAAGGAAACAGTACACATCTTTTAAAAGGCATGTCCTCTTTGTGCCTTGCTTTTAGCATGTCTGACTTGACTAATGAAAGACTGACACTATTTGAAAAATTCAGAATTTTTTTTTTATCCATAAATTTTGTATAAAACAGTTTAGCTGATTACGCTGGTTGCTGATGTTTGCAGAGTTGGAAACATTGCTGTGTTACAGGAAAAATCGTTACTGTGATGTTGCCTTTACTTTCCGGTACAGTCTTAGTTTTAAAATTGTAGTACATTTGCACATCATCTTTCTCTTTGTCTCTGTCTCAGATAAACGCTCTGGGGGTTAAGTCCAGTTCTCTTCCTCCACCCTCGTCTCAACAGTCCCTCCCCTCAGACAAGCACCATGACGACGGTAACTCCCCGCGGACACTGCAGAGACAGAGGTGTGTGTGTGTGTGTGTGTGTGTGTGCACGTCTGTCCCAAAGCAGGGGAGCATTGCTCATCACAGAAGACTTTCGAAGTAGATTAATTTGATCCATGTTTATTTGCATGAAGATGAACCACAGACACAAGTGTCTCAGTGGGCATTGATAGGAGAGGAAAATGGCATACTTGTGTTTATATAACCTAGATGTGACAGCATTGCGGAGTTAAATACCCAGACATGTCTGTGAACTGCGCTCTAGAAATCTTGTATTGCACGGGGTAGTGAAATCATGCCTAATTGTAGTGTTTAACTGCCATCTCCTGGTTAGCAGTGGAACGGTATCTGTAAAATAGACAATAGAGTCTAATTGATATGTCTTTCAGAAATAACACCCCTCTGCTGCATATTGACAGCAATTCTAAAAAAATATTTATATTTTTCAGTGATATATTGCAGTGGAGCACTGACCCTTTCCTTGTACTTTTTTTCCCATGTAGCAGTCAGAGAAGCCCCTCTCCTGGTCCTAACCACATTGGAGGTAGTAACAGCGGCAGTAATAACGGCAGTGCTGGAGGTCAGGGTACCGGTCTGGTGAGTGGAGCAATGACGGCAGGCTCAGTACCGGCCAGCGCAGCCACAGGCAGACCAGCCTGCTCCTTCACACCTTCGTTGGCTGCGCACTTTAACGAGAACCTCATCAAGCATGTGCAGGGCTGGCCCGCAGAACATGTTGAGAAACAGGTACTACCTTATGTTTCTGTATGCTGTTTGTTGTGTGCAAATGTTGCTCTGTGCTGTAAGGTATATTGACCATTCAGGAGAATAGCTTAGTACTGCATTTTCGTGAATCTTTTCTCAATATAATGGATAGGTTGAATGTGTCCGTTATGTTTGCATGCAGTATGTATGTTTACGTGTGTGGACACCTGACCATCATACCAATAAAAGTTGGTTGGCTGTCCCAAAACTATGGACATTAATATGGAATTGTTCCCCTCTTTGTGGCTAAAACGTCCTCCAATCTTCTGGGAGGACTTTCCCCAGGATTTGAATTTCCAGGGAATTTTTGCCCATTGCGTCAAACGAGCATTTGTGAAGTCAGGCACCAGTGTTGAGGGAGGAGACCTAGATCCAGTTGATGATCCAGCTCATCTTAAATGTCTTCTGTGTGGTTGAATTTGGGGCTCTCTGCAGACCACTGAATTTATTCCATGTCGGACCTTTTATACTGATCATAATGGACCTTACTTTGCACACAGTCATAATTGAAGAGAAAAGCGCATTCCCTTAAATTGTGCCATGGAAGTATAAATCTAAAATGTTTTTTTGTACTGTAGTATAAACATAACCCAGTGGAACTAAGCGCCCAAACCTGAAAAACAAACCCACAGTTATCCTTTTTCTATTGTTGGTGTGTGGTATTCCAGTAGGCAGCGCTGTTTATTCCGTCCCCAAACCCAGATTTGTCGATCAGGCTAGACAGTAAAGCTGATTCATTCCAGGTAGTACAGCTAATCCATTCTTAATTCATCTTCTCAAGGGTCAGGCATCAGTATGCTTTACACCAGTCAAGCTAACAGTTAGCATTGTGATGTTAGGCTGAAGTACTGCTGAGTGAATGTCCATTTCATGAATCTCCTGATGCACAGTTCCTGACATTGCCTCCAGAGGCAGCTTGGAACTCTGCACTGAACGATGCAACAGAATAGGTGATATATTTTTTTACGCAATTCAGAACTCTGCAGCCCAACTGTTGGGGTTTGTGTAGTCTAGCACTTTGTAACTGTGTTGCTCCTATGTGATTCAACTTCAAAATTATTAGTGATTGCATTAACAATATGTCCCTCAGTGTGTTTGTATGCAACTTTTGATCTGGGGTTAAATAATAATTGTTTACAATTTTTGTGTTTATATACTCTATAATGTATAGGAGAGATGGTGGTTAAGTGACTATAGGGAGAGTTAGTGGGACGTTACACTATGGTGCCTGCAAAGGGACAAAATACAATGTGGTGTAAAGTTTGTATCAAAAAAAGTGGAATTCTCTGCTGTAAATGCAGTTTGAAAGGAGTTGTTGTTTATTGTGATTTATTAAAAATAATCTGTATGTGAATGTTTGTTTTGCTGTTGTTCAATCGTACCCAAAAATGGCTTTGTGTTCCCCCTCTGTAGTCCAATGTGTAGAGCGCCTCTTTCCGAATCTTGTTTGAGGCGGCCTGAGGAGTAATTTCTTTTGGCCATGAAACCAATGTTTGCGTGTATCCAAACACTGGTTTTATAGCAACTGTTTTCTCACAGAAATGCATTTTCTAGGGATGCACTGAATATTCAGCCACTAAATTTTTGTTCAGTAATAGTTTTGTTCTCACTATACTGCTAAATGTTAGTAAACTGAAAAGTGTGACAGAATGATTTAAAAGTGAGTGGTAGTCTGTGCCCAGGCTCACTTGCTGTTTTTTGTTTGTTATATACACTGTGATGTCGTACATTGTTGCTTTAAAAATCCTATCAAATGTGTAAACAGTTCTGATAATAACTACATTTCTTAAATAATCATTTACCAATGTTGTATTCAAGAAATGTATATTTATGCAGTGTAATTGCAATTAAATGCACCAAAAGTTTAAATCCCATAATGATTGGCAATTATGTCTCCCTACTGATATAATCAGCCTGGTGTCAGTAATTAGTGATGAATTATTTGAACCATGGGATTCTGGGGTTGAGGCTCCCACTGCAGGAAAATGAACCAGTTTGCTCTACTCGATTGGTCTATGAATGGTAGGGCAGGTCCAGTAAGCATGTTTGAGATTTCACATGCCTGTTGATTGTCTCAAAACTGAATATCCCCTCAGCACTGTTTCCTTAAAGAGCAGTTTAAATGTGTCTTCATTATTGACCATTTTAGGCATGGTCTTAATGAAAATTTGCTAAACAAAGAAGCTGGTAACATGAGGCCTGGTGGTTAGGGAGTTCCCCCTACAATCAGAAGGTTGTGGGTTTGAAACCCAGGACTGCCAGATGCAGTACTTGAGCAAGATACCATCCCCACACACTGCTCCCGGGGAGCTAAGTTCCTGGCTGCATGCTGCTTCACTTGGGTGAATGAGTTAAATGTAGAGAACAATTTTACACTGTTTGCACCATGTGCTGTGGTGTGTATGTATGACAAACACTAAAATATTGCATACCGAAATAATCATTCAGGTTTAATAACAAATTCTATTAGAAAGTTCTTTGTGGATGCACCCCCTCTAGAAGTTATGGGTTTCTGCGTGTCACTCTTATATTTGTGGAAATGCGGCCACACGGCAGACTTGTTGACTCTAATCCAATCTGGCGCATGCAGGTTGTGGCTGTTGATTGTGTCATCACTGTTTTGGTCGCAAAAGAAATTGGAGGCCGAATGTCTGGTGCATCCCTAGAATGATCATGAATTTGAATTAACATGTGCCTTAAAATTACTTATTGGGTGAAAACCACTGGTTTTGTGCTTGTAATATATGGAATTTTTGAACATTTTTAAAATATATGTGTATACTTTTTCCTGCATGGATCAGGCTTCACGATTACGTGAGGAGGCTCACACCATGGGCAGCATTTACATGTCAGAAAACTGCACGGAACTAAAGAACCTGCGCTCACTAGTGCGCGTGTGTGAGATCCAGGCGACTCTGCGCGAACAGAGGTAACGTGTCCAAGCATCGTTTAAACCTCTTAATCATTTTTTAATTAGCAATTTGCTTCTTGAATTATGTACAGTACTGTGCAATCCTCATTTTTTAAAGCCATTTGTATCAGCCGGGAGTTTCTTTCTGCCCGCAAAACACAGGTGAACATTAGAATAAATTGAGCAAACAAGAAAGCAGTACAAAGTATCAACTTATTTCTGCTGGTCTAGTAAGAACGCAGGTTTGGTTCCAGATTTCTGCTCTTTGGGTTCAGTCGTTGCTTGCATTTGTAAAAGTCCATAAGCAACACACCTGATTTAATCTAATGAACTACAAAAACAGCCAAACAAGGCATTTGATGGTGGCTACAATACTGGGCTTCCTTAAAAAAAGAGATCTGGAACTGGGAAAGCAAACACTTTGTCTGTTTTAACTTTCCACTGCTGACAATTAGTTACTTACTTTTAAACACAATTTTCTCAGATGGCTAAGACTTTCGCACTGTATTGTATTGTGTGTGTTTTATGCCATGGCCTCAATGACCTTGCGAACTTGTGAAAGGATGCATTATTATTGTAATTTTCTTTTCTCCCTCTTCTCTGTCTCTTACAGGATACTTTTTCTGAGACAACAAATTAAAGAACTTGAAAAGTTGAAGAATCAAAATTCCTTCATGGTTTGAGAACTCTGGGTTTCTTTGGTGTGTGTTTTGAACGGAAGAGAGAGACGAGGTAGGAGACTGAGTGGGGAACCCGTTTTACATGCGCAGAACACCGGAGAGCCAAAGTTCTGTTGCATTCTGTTCTGGGCCCAGTCTTAAACTTAAGCTGCGGTGAGCTGTGGACTGAGGGGTGAGGGTGGGGGGAAATTGTGGGTGGAGGTCAAGGGCCAGGCAGCATGGAGAGGTTTTTGGGACCTGCTCTTGCTGGGGGCCCTGTATATGTAGATTTCTTGTAGATGTTATTTCCATGTTGTAAATATGTTTTGTAGATGAAGCCTTGGGAAGCCATGCCTATCAAAAAATGAAAGAAAAAAAAAAAAAAAACAGCTTTGGACATCCAAACATAGACAAAACAAAAAACCGACCCCAATGCCATCCATAGGCACTCATTGTCCTCAGGCCTCCATGTGTCAAAATCTGAACACAGATTTTGAAACCTGATTCTGAAAAATAAAATCCAAAAAACTATCTTTTCGGAAACAAAACTGGTGAGCCGATGCCTTGAGCATGTACCAGACCTGCATGGAATAAAGGTGGACGATCCAGTGGGGGCAGTCTAGTGGGGATGATGAGGCACACCAACACAGACACGCACAAGCACACTTGTCTTCTCCTGACCATGCACACCTCCACCTTTTAACCCTGTCTGGTTTGTTTTTTCCCCACCCTTTCTCTCTCTGCATATGACTAATGGTAGTACTGCTAAATGGTTAATTGGACCTTTTACATCGGTTTCTTTCTCTGGTTGCACTGTTATGGTTTCACTCTCCCCACCCCTGCCTTTCTGAAGGGTTTAGATCATGTCTGTCCACATAGTTCAGTCGTCTATAAACTGCCTCAGTGGCCCAGCTGTGCCCGCTGTCGACACCAGTGCCTGCTTGTGTGAAAGAGTGAATGTGAGCGAGATAAGGGAAAGAAGAGAAGAGCGTGGAGTTTTGTTGTTTTTTTTTTTGCTCAATGAGCGAAATGCTGAGGGAGGGCGGACCATTCCCGCACAGTCTGAAACTCCCCTCCCGCCTCAGACCCAGTTTGACTTCGGAGTATAATTGTCCACCAAGAAAACCCTTTTTTATAGTTGGTTTCCAGACTTTCCAACAAGTTTTTTTTTTTTTTCTTATTTCTTTTCCTTACTTTTTTTTTTTTTGTTTAAACTGTACTTTGAAGAAAAAAAAGTGTGAGGAGTTTATTGCAACTTTCATTAAAAAAAAACAAGAGTTCATTCCTTTGTACAGTTGCTAAGTAATAATGGAGTTAAAAAAAGTTTTATTAAAAGTTGCAGTGATTTACTAGTATATCATATGTTGTATTCATAAATTATTGCCACACATTTTCTTTTGCACCCTGATTGGGCAGAGTGGAGCTAGTGGTACTGGACAGTAGATGAAAGTCAGAAGGTCACGGCTGAGGACTGGACATAACCAACCCCGCTACATCAGAATCAGGGCAGGGTCACCTGGGGTCAGAAGGTCAAATGTGAAATGTATGTATTGTAATAAACATGCTAAAGTAAAACTTGAGTTCTTTTCTTGTTCTTTTGAAGTCAGATGTCTTCATGTGTCTTGATGAACCACTTTGGGGAAAAAACAGCACAATTCCACACCCAAGAGGTTCATACAGCATTTTTTTTTACTTCATAGCAAAGAAACAAATTCCTTCATATGGCAAAACATGTAATAGCTGAGCGCTCAGGTTTTGTGAAACATACCTAAAATAATTTGGTATAATAGGGTGAAAAATGATGGCATGACGTGGTAATATGCATTTCTAAAGCAAATACACACATCTAAAAATGCAAATTAGTCTGCAGCTCAATAAGGGTGCTTGTAGACCATAATGGGCTGTTGGGCTAAATGAAGGAAGCATGGCCCCCATAAGAGAGTCATCGGTTAAAAGAATGTAAAGGATTATAAATGAATGGTGTGTGGTAAAATATGTGGGTTGCTCCCAGTCATCTTGTCAAAAATAGTCTAAATCAAATGGGAAGGAAAAACAGGGAAAACAATGGAAGATGTCAAAGTGTCAGGATATAAAACTCAAAGCAAAATACATTAAATGACAGTAATAAATAGGAAATAGCAGGAATCAGTTTTTGTGAAACTGGGATTTACATCCTGAAAAGCCAAAAGAAACCAACAGTAACATTTAAACGGGAGAGGGAGAGGGTACAGTGGGCAGAAGAGAAGTGTTTGAGGAGTGTGAATAAAAATTGTGATATTGTGAATCTGCATCAGCCAGGGATAACTTGTCTGGTGGTGTTCTATCCGATGGCTTGAAGATGACCAAGATGAAGCTCCAAACTGCTGTGGTGATGTGTTTTGTTACTACAGTAATTTTAGTGTTAATTTGTTACCTTAATTATCTTTACAAATGATAATCCAGGGACCATTGAGTGCTCCCTCAGGCGAGACATCCCTAAATTCTGACAAAGTGTGAATGTTCAGAGGTTTAGTCAGACTTTGGTGCCATCTCATAGCTTCGTTTGAAGTTAAATGCCAAGGTTAACCAGTAACAAAATCACAACACATTGTGTACCCAGTATATGCCTAATCTAGATAACAAGCTTCTGATCGGCTGGTGTCAAAAATAGGTTGTTGTAATCTATTATTTAAATTACATCTGAAAGTTTTTTATTAATGGTATATTTTCTTTAGGGCTTGGGTTGGTGCTGCTCTCTACATTTGTAGCTAAACAGCGCCCTCTGCTGTTGTGATTTAGAACTTAATGGACCTGCTGCTTGCTGCGTGTAAAAACTCATTTGATGCAGTAAGTGTTATTTTTGCATTAATGTTAGCTAATACTAAATACAACTAAAAGGAGTACAATGTTTTTATTTTTGCTCAGTGAGTGAGATGCTGAGGGAGTTTAAAACTCCCGGAGTTTTGACTTCATAGTGTAATTGTCCACCAAGAAAAGTTTTTTTTTTTTTTAGTTGGTTTCCAAAATCTCCACTATGGTTTATTTTTTTTTTCCTTACTCTTTTTCTGTTTAAACTGTACTTTCGGGGAAAGGTGAGTTTATTGCAACTTGCAGTTCATTCCTTTGTACAGTTGCTAAGTAAGTGTTTTTTTAAAAAGGTTTTTCTTTTGCGCCCTGATTGGACAGAGTTGAGATTGTGGTACTGGACAGTAGTGTCGGAAGGTCACGGCCAAGGGCTGGAACTACTTGTTTCCATCATGTTTGACTCCTACATTGCATTAAATCTGGATCTACTGTTGGAATTGGCCAAATCCAAACAATGACTGGAGGAACCACGAGGAATCTGGAACCGAACCTGTGTTCTCCTCACCAGCTCACACTATATATAATGTATATATGTGTATATATATATATATATATATATATATATATATATATATATATACACACAC
>JBBPDH010000104.1:32430237-32451657 GCA_037974565.1 Clupeocharax schoutedeni
ATGTATTAAATGGTGTCCAAGTACATATAGTGTCTGAGGACAGGCACCCTCTCCCTTACACGAAATGGTTTAGTCCAACTTCAGGGCTTTTTGACTTTTGAAGTAGCTTCATTCTGCTGAAGCAGCAGACAGCAGTACATAACTGTGCTATGGAAGATGGTGTCTAAGAAAGCTAAATCCCCTTCTCAGAAAAGAAAAGTGGCAAGAAAGGGATAAAAAAAAAAAAAAGAAATGAGGGAAAGCAACTGCTAACAGACTTCTTTCCCAAGATAGGTGAGCCCAAAATGTGAGAGCAAATACAAATTAACTGCTGTGGTTACAAAACACTTCAATACCACCGCGATTATCAGTGCTAATAACTAGTGCTGGGCCTCTCTCTCTGGTTCGTGACATTTCCGGATCGTGCCCGTTTTAAACCTGTTTCTCTCTCGCTCTCTCTGTCACTCTCTCTCTCACACACGTGCACTCTCTCTCTGTGCCTCTCTCTTGTTCGTGACTTTTCCGGAGCACACTGATCATCTCTCTCTCTCACTCTCTCTGTCTCTCTTGCTCTTTCTGTCTCTGTTTTTCTCTGTCTCCCTTTCTCTGTCTCTCTCGTTCATGTGATCATCTTTCTCTCTCTCTCTCTCTCTCTCTGCATCTCTCTTGCTCTCTCTGACTGTCTCTCGCTCTTTCTGTCTCTCTCTCTCGCTCTTTCTGTCTCTCTCTCCCTTTCTCTGTCTCTCTCATTCATGCGATCATCTCTCTGCATCTCTCTCACTCTGCATCTCTGTCTCTATCTGCATCTCTGTCTCCCTCGCTCTCTCTTTCTTACTCTCTCGTTCCAGACTTTACCGTATTTAAACCTCAGGTTTATATTTACATGTTCTTTAAGGGTAATGTATTGAAGTTCCAAATGAAATTAAAGTGATCTGGGAGAACACTATAAAAACAGGCATTGGGGGGGGTGGGGGGGGCATTTTAATCTAGATTAATCTCAAGATTACAATGACAAGATTAAAAATTATAAAAAAAAATAATCTATGCCCACCTCTAATATATATGACATTGCACATAGTAAGACAAGTGCACATAACATTTTAGCGCATGACCAGAAAATTGCATGATGTTTACATGGAGGACTGTTGCACAGAGTAAGATTATAGTGCTCATTTAAAATTTAAAACTGATAAGAAATTCACAACCAAGTAAAGCCAAGTTTTTGCACAGATTATAGTATGGGTGTGTGATAGAGGGAGGAGTTGTAGAGTCTGATTTTGGTGGGAAGGAAGTATTTTGTGTGGTGTTTGGTGAAGCACCGTTTGCCTTATTGAACCTAAAATGTCCAAATTATCTTTACATTCCCTTATTCTCTCCCTCTCTATCTGCCAGACTCTAACCTCCAGTCTCTCTCTCTTTCTCTCTCTCTCTCTCTCTCTCTCTCTCTCTCTGTCTACCAGACTCTCACCTCCAGTCTCTCTCTCTCTTTGAGACTTGCCCTCTCTGTCTGCCTCCTCCTCCCTTACACCTCTCTGTCTCCTTCTCCTTGTTTGTATCTGTCTCTATAAAGGTGTGAATAATAAACAGGCAGTGTGTAAATAGAGACCATTAGAATGACCATGATCCCCCACCAGCCAGGCATGTCTGCACACATTAACACCTTTTCCTCCTGTTTCTATTGAAGATTAGAAGTTGTTATCACATTGAAGTGTTCAGTGGCAAATTAACCAGACAAGTTTTTCTTCACCTGGAGAGGTTCTTCTGTAGAGTATCACTCTCTGTCCAAAGCCGTCAGAATGATAGTTGTTGCTCAGGAATTGCTTCAGAATGAAATCAGTGGAATGACTAACAGACAGAAAGAAAGGAAGAAAGATAAAGAAAGAAATAAACTTTATTGATCTCTTAGGAAGGGTCCCTGGAAATTCAGGTTCCAGTTAGTAATTTTTACAGCACCATAGGGCATCTTAAAAAAGCAGACAACACCATAATCTTACTACTCCTACTACATTGTGGAGTTACATAGTTTTATTGCATGGTGGACAAAGGAGTTACACAGTCTGTTTGATGCGCTGTTATTGAATATGACGGCTGTTATTAATGGTGTCTGCCAATTCCAGAGAATAAGTAATAACACAGGTTGGTTTCTCTCATTGTTAACCATTAAGATACAAGTTATTGCACATGCTGCCATTCAAAAGTATTGATTAATGTACCATTGAGTTATTACTGTAAAAGGTGTTGAATTTTGCTGGTATTAAAACAATTTCAGTAAGTTTGCAGGCACTAGCTCATCCAATGTTTAGTCTTGAGTACAAGTCACAGCCTCTACACTTCTGGTAAGACTTTGCCCTAGATATATTTACACATGGAGCACTGGAACCTTGTGTGAGGATTTCATTGCATTCCACCCAGAGAGCAATGAGGTCAGGTAGTGACTTTGAATGATTCGTTCTGAATGACAAACACCACTCTAACTCCAAGAATCAGAAAATGTTATTGATCTCAGAGAAAATTACTTTGTATAAAAATGTAGTTAAATAACTAAAATAATTTACTAGTAACGCAAATAGTGGTTTGGAGTTCTCTAATCGGAGTCTGTTGTATGTATTAGTAAAGTGAAGGTGATCATTCGCTCATACGTGAACACACCACTGCACACAGTGTGAACAGCACGAAATTCAACCTCTGCATTTAACCCATTCACCAAGTGAAGCAGGGGGCAGCCATGAACACGGCGCCCCGGGAGCAGTGTGTGGGGACAGTACCTTGCTCAGGGTACCTCAGCTGTGCCTAGTGGTCTTGGGAATCGAACCCAAACTTTCTGATCACAGTGCAAATTACAGCCACACAGAGTACAGTAGCAGAAAGTACAGATAGAAAGCAGGATCAAGAAGAGACAGAGCACCAAAAGAAAAGATATGTTTTCTTTTATATGTATGGTAAGACTATTGAACATAATATATTGCAGATAATTATATTGATTTGATTTGGCATCTAATACAAATTGCACATAGTAAGATTATTGTACACCGTAAAAAGAAATCGCAATAAAAATAATATATCGGAAGGGGTGTCATCACTCCAGGAAATGCAATTCTGCTGCTCCACAGTGCTTTAGACCCCTCCTGCATTTAACTGCTGGCTTGATTTGTTCTCTTCTTGTATTGTGCATAGTCACCTTGTGTAAGTTAAGTAGGTGTTTGTCATTTCAGTCATATACACAACACAATGTTCTTCCAACATTGTGGTGCTACACAAAAACAAAATGCAGGACAGGACTAAAGAGACTCAAGAGCAACACAGAGCAGCACCACAGAGTACAGTAGCAGAAAGTACAGATAGAAAGCAGGATCTAGAATAGACAGAGCACCAAGAGAAAAGATACGTTTTTAGTTAGGTTTTGTAGGAAGCAAGCCACTAATACACTATACAGAATGTGTGTCTGGGAACTTTTGTTCAAGATGTGAACACAAAAACAGTATGTACAGTTCCAATGTTGGCCACGAGAGGGCAGCACTTACTTGGCAGTTCGCATCCCAGCCCATATCTAAAACACTCTCTCTCTCCGCCCCCCCCCCTTATCTCTGTGTATATCTATATGTATAAAGATATGCATATTATTTTGTATGTGTGTGTGTGTTTCCCCATAGTGATTTATTTTCTTTCTTTCTTTTTTTTTTTTTACACCTTTTGCATCTCTTCAATGTGTGATGTTTCCTTAACAGGTCAGTCTTGTTTGTGGCTTCTGAACCCCCTCTGATTCAGTTTAATTCTCTTGATCCTTTGGTCTTGGCCTCTGCACTTGGAAAACGTGTGAAGGCGAAGCTAGTCATTAAGGTGTGGGTAGATCCTGTAGTCTATAGCCTGTAGCTTCAGAGCCTGAATAGACTGGCGCCTGGGCCAAATTATGGACAATTACTACAACTGCTGTCGATCTGGTTATCTGTGCGTATGTGTGTGTCCCTCCTTTCCCCCTCTGACCCTGAACCGTCTATCAGCAGGCAAAGGGCAGCGAGGCCAGAGCGCCTGTCTGTCTGAGTGCAGCTTTAACAGCTGCTGTTCACCAGCAGACAACACTCACTGTATCTGTCAGACTGTTAAAGTTTTATACCTGTATTTGTTTTAAGAATTTGCGTTTAAGCAGGCACTTTATTGGAGAGCCTATAAAGACAGTGAAGACAACCACTATTGTTTATTGTCAATTTTTTTTATTGTATTTTTCTATTGTCTTATCTTTTATGCGTTCATTTGCACTGCACGAATTTCTGTTGGGATAAGAAAGTTCTTTCTTATCTTCTGTTTCAGCTCTAACCCCTGGAGAGAGAATGGGAATCCGAAAAACCTACTGAAATAATGACTGGACAAAGACAAAAACAGTATAAAAATATAAGTCAAAGTAAAACTCTCCATAAAATACCCAGACATCCTACACCAGCACAGTCATTTAATAATCACCTCTGGTTACACTACATCATTTTGCCTACATGTAATAATAGTTTGGGTTCAGTATAGTGTCTGTAGGATATTTTTTTTAGGATTTATACTGTAGATCTTTAAGGCTGTTGTTTTTGAACATTATACATGCCAGTATAATAATAACAGTAGGTGTTACAGTAGGTTGTCTATACTAATCAACTGTACTGTTTTATTAAATAGCTTTTGTGCTGTAGACCTTATTTTTAAACACTTAAAAAGCTTTTATTTGGAAATCTCCCTGTTTCTATTACACTAAATCATTTTGGCTATATAATAGGTTTTAAATTGCAGGGTGTATATGGGGATCTATTGTACTGTTTTTTAGGTTATGTACTGTAGAAATTATTCTTACAGGTTGAAACAGCTCTGTCGTTTGTACACTTGTATAAGGTGAACAATTTTTTAAATCTCCTGAACTCTGCTGTCCTCAATGATATTCACCCTCAGCTTCAAACAGCAGGCTGGTCCGGGCTGTCCTGACCAAATGATAAACATATGAACAGACTGCTGGGGCTGTGGAGATATCGATCGTGCGTGCGCGCGTGTGTGTGTGTGTGTTTTGCATGGGATTGTCTTGGGGGTAATTGAGTGGCTCTGTCTGTGTGTCGTCTCCCTGGCGCCATGTGTCTCTTTGGATTGCTAATTTATCTAACCGCCTGGTCTCAGTCCCTACATCCTCTTCTGCTCGATCCTTTCCAGGAGCTGCAGAAACACATTTTCTTGACTGTCCTCTTTCAAACTCCTGACTGTCCTCTTTCATATCGACAACTTATCGCCAGATAATCGTCCATTTAAAAAACGAATTTACACCAGGCACGACTCGCAAGTCCATTATATGGACAAAAATATTGGGACGTCTGACCATTCCACCACCATAAACTTCAATGACACGGCATTCAAATTCATAGACTTTAAAATCGACTTGGTTCCCATTAACAGCTATAACAGCTTCCACCCTTCTTGATAGGTTTTCCACAAGATTTTGGAGTTTCTGTGGGAATTTGTGTCCATTCATTCTGTAGAGGATTTATGAGGTCAGACACTGGTGTTGGACTAGAAGGCCTGGATCACAATCTTCGTTCCAGTCCATCCAAAAAGGTGCTGGATGGGGTTGAGATCAGGACCAAGACGGGGCCAGTCAAGTTCTTCCAAACCGAACTCATCCAGCCATGTCTTTACGGACCCAATACTTTCCCACACACTCAGAACAAAGGAAAGCACAACTTACAAATAAAAAATACATAAACGTGAGTGTTTACTCTAACAAAAAATATATTGTAAATTAATTTTACCGTGTCTAAAAGTTCTAAAACTTTATGTTAATTATGTAAAAGTGGCGACAACGTCCTCCAATGAGAGTCGCAAGGAGGCATGGCCAGGCTGTGTCTAGCGTCATGCTGCGTATGTAAATGAGTAACAAACTCCTCCAATGAGCATGTGTGAGGGCGTGGCCACGCGGAGCCCCATAACTGTGGCCTGGCGCTGCGTGTGCCGGAGTGTCCAGGACCGTACGCCGTGGAGAGGTGGTGGCTGTCCAATTTTTAGCTCTGTTGGATTACATCTTGTTTTCTTTCTTATTTTTTTCACTTTCGGTCTTTCGACTACCCATTTTTTTCTGAAAGTGTAGGTCTTTTTCGTGCAGGGCCTGTTTTGTGCTCTGGTCTTTATATTCTTCTTGCTCCGGTGCAGCTGGGCTGTCCCGTGTTCCTCTATGGGGCCGGAGGGACACAGGAGAAGCTGAAGGACCTTCTGTATCTTCTGTTTTATGGACATTATGTAGCACAGGAAACTATGGGAGTGCAACGATGTGCGTAAAACACATGTAGTAGGCATATCTTTACCTCACACACATTTGGAGGGTCTTGCCGCAGGCTTGAAGGACCTGAAAGAGTCGGTGGATCTCAATGGATCGCCATTCCAGCTTGGTTTCGCTTTGGTTTCAGTTGGAGCTGTGTGCCTTGGCCGTTCTCCTCACTAAAGGTACAGGAAACTTCTCACCCACGCCTTAAATTCATCCACACTAAAAAGAAAATGAGCTTAGATGATAGGATGGGAAGTTCCAGCTAGGGTGTACAAACACACAATTGGGATCAAACTTTAGTTTTTTATGCAGTGACAAAAGGCTTTGGGACCAAGTATATATATTTAGTATTGCCTTAAAGCAACACTAAAACACAATGAAAGACCAGTTGCAGTGTTTTCTGTCTACCAACTGCAGGGAGTCCTCATTTTATCTAGCTTTTATGAGGTTTTTGTGCCCACTGTGGAGAAAAGAGTAGGATAAACTCCAGCTGCCCGCTGCTCCCTCCGCTCTTTACACATTTTCTACCATTATAAGTAAATGAATATGTTGTGGATGGGCTCGATTTAAGGCTTTTCTGTGGTGAAAAGGGAGCACAACACGCATAAATGTACCCTTGTTTTGTATAGCCTAACACATACTAAAAAGAGAGAACTCGACGAGCTAAACAGTTGGAAAAAGGTCTTCAGATCAGGCCCGAAAAGTCTTGAAAGCTTCGGGATCAGAGCTTTAATATGTTCTCGCTTTGCCCAGACCCAGCTTTCTTTATTCTGGATCCTCCATGCCCGTAGGTTCTTTGTCAGTAGTTTAGGGAATCAAAAACATTTTCCAGCTCTACTGGAAGGCTGTGTGTCAGAGTGTGTTTTGCCTTAGTAGCAGTTATTGTTCACACTTTAGAAAAAGACAACACAGATCATACCTCCACACGTGCCTGGATTGTTTCACGTGTAAGAATTCTGTAAGGAAAACCAAATTTCTCTAAAGTCCATGTTCTTTGGAATATACAAACAACTGGTCTAGCTGTATAGTTATACAAATATTTGAAAAATGGAGTATCAACAGCTTATTGCTCATGTATTACACTTACCAGCTCCAAACAAACTTGCGTGCAAACTGCACCCCCTTCCCTTTATGAGTTTCCATTTGGGTTGAAAGAAATTGACTTGGGCAAACAAACCACTGATTATAAGCTACAGGACTCCTGTTTTATAGCACAAGCTGAAAAGGCTTTTTAGCACGGAAAGCTCCTTAAACCCATGACACAGATACTGTGCTGGAAATGAGTCATTTTATAGTATACCTTTATACTATATTTAATGGTTGTGGATTTCTCACAATGCCGCCACTTTAGTATATTTATTCTGCGAACGTTCACGAGAAGCGGATGCTTCCCTTCCAAGCAATTACAAGTAGACAAATTCTGGGGCACTTTATAGCAAAAACCTGCCATGTGGTTTATAACAATTCATTTGCCAATTCTGCGATGAAACAACGCAAACTTTTCGTGGCATTTGGCAGTTACTCTGGAGCCCATTCAGTTAAAGCAAAACATATGACGATTCATGGGCTTTTTTGTTTTTCACAACCAGCCTCAATGGCATTGTGTAAGAATATTAGGCCAGTGCCAGTGAGGCTGTTTACGTTTGAGTGTCATTAAGTGTTGATTTAACCTGGTGTTGATATCTGAAAGGTTACTGAATAACCCTAATTTATATTCATCATTTCTGACCCACAGGAGAGATCAGGTGCTACTGCGATGCGCCGCACTGCGTTGCCACAGGATACATGTGCAAGTCGGAGCTTAACGCTTGTTTCACCAAGGTACTGGACCCACTTAATACAAACTCCCCATTAACACATGGGTGTCTGGACCCACTATTGAACTCGGTGGATGTTTGTGCCAAGAAGAACGTGGACGTTCTAAACGGAGGCTCGTCTCCCATTGAGTGCTGTCATGATGACATGTGCAACTACAGAGGGCTTCACGACATCGCACACACCCGAAGCGATTCTACAGGTAAGAAAAAGGAGGCGATTAGTCCAGAGATCTATCCACATATCCACACAAATAGTTAAAACGTTTCATTTTGTGTTCTAATGGTTTGCAGCGGTTTAGCGCAGCAGTAGCAGCAGTGCTGGTTGTTATGCTGAAAATAGTCATGTTTTTATAGCCTGGCCATGATAGCATTAGTTCTTGTTATTGCTTATTATACACAGCCCCCATGTCTTCGGGCTGCTTTCTGATATTTAATGGCTTCCAGTGTGGTGTAAGTGTGTCAGTAGTAGGCAGTGTACCTTTAAGCACTTGGATACAGATCACATACTTTTTATTGCATGTAATTTTCCCACTGCGCTGGAATGTGCCTTCTCTGACAGGACTCACTGTAATCGCAGAAATAAAAGCAGCATTTATGAAAAAGCTAAGACAGGAACATTGGAGTATATAGGAAAAAAAGGCAAATTTGCTTGTTAACATTACATTGCCTGCATGTTTTACTGCCATTTCTTTTAGCTCTTATTGATAATGACCATTTTCTCTGTTTTCTCTTTTAGACCGATACCAGTCAGACAGCTCCAACCAGAACTTGATCACACGGGTTCAGGAGTTGGCCTCGGCGAAGGAGGTGTGGTTTCGTGCCGCGGTGATTGCTGTGCCCATCGCCGGGGGTTTGATCCTGGTGCTGCTGATCATGCTGGCGCTCCGCATGCTGCGCAGCGAGAACAAGCGTCTGCGGGCCCAGAGGCAGCAGATGCTCTCCCGCCTGCACTACAGCTTCCACGGGCACCACCATGCCAAAAAGGGCCATGTGGCCAAGCTGGACTTGGAGTGCATGGTCCCTGTGACAGGACACGAGAACTGCTGTCTGGGGTGCGATAAGCTGCGGCAGGCCGAGCTGAGCTTGGCAGGGGGCGGCGGAGGCGGGGAGCGCTTTCTGTCACTCGTGCACTGGGGGATGTACACGGGCCACGGCAAGCTGGAGTTCGTATGACTACTTCTCAGCACCTCCAATGTTGCAGTTGGACTTTCAGGAGGAATCCGAGGACGCTGCTTATGCTTAAACTGCATAGCGATTGTTTTTTTGGTTGTACTTTTATTATTATTGTTATTTGCTCTTTGCATTTGTAATTTTATTGTTTCATCCTTTGTAAATGGAGAGAGAAATCAAAAAAGGACACCCACGCATTGTGTGTTTTACGTTTGTTTTTTTCCTCGTTGGAGCACTTTACTTGAAAAAGAACTTGAGAGGGCGGAGCTACTGAGAATTGAGGCCCGTCCCTCCCCAAGCCGTGTCCTGTGGATCCTGGACTGACACTGAAGACTGAAGGATTCGGAATGTCCGTCTTATTTGCACATTTGTATAAAAGTGACGAGATGAAAATCCTTTTTTTGCGTTTAAAAAAAAAAAGCTGATTTAGAAGAATTTCACTGACACCAGGGTACAAATATGGACTTTTTTATTATTATTTCAGTCATCTTCTCTAAATAAAGAACTCAGTGTTGACTGTAAAACTCTAAATGGGTCCAGCTGTAATTTTATTATTCTATTTATCAGGCTCTGTTCGTGTTTATTTTGTGCCGTGTGTGCGCGTGCGATTTTCAGTCAGTAGCACGCATAAGGAAGTTAACACAGGGGCCTTGTTCAAAAGTAGAGCTTCCACTGGGCTGCGTCATTTCTGAAGTCCCTCCAAAGGGGACACATTACATCTCTCTCTTGCTCTCAAGCTTGCACTCTGGGGATTAATGCTGGAGGTAGAGTGAGTATTTATTTAGTGTGTGAGGGAATGGCAGTAAGCTGTGAGCTCTGAGCCCTTGGCTCGCATTCAGCGAGCACAGAAACACGCCTGTATTCACTCAGCCTGGAGATTTCAGCTCCCTGCAAAACTACTCCTGGAGCTGTGATATTTTCAGGGTAAGTCAATATAGTGTCCAGGTAACTGTACTCACTCACTGATCTGTGAGCATTAGCTTTCGACTTGACCTTTTGCTCACGATCCACTGTGAATTAGCTTTCCGCAGACGCATGTAGTAAATGTCAAGGACTCAGCAAATTCTCAGCAAGACCAAAAGAGGTGAACTAAAGACTAAATGAAGATAATTTCAGCTTAATCATACATTTTAATGTCTGTCTCTTTAGATCAGATTACAGTGCCTCATTGATCTGGACACTCTGTGATGTTAATTAGTGGTTACTGAGCAGTAATTAAAAAATAAAAAATGTTTACTTATAACATGAACATGCTTTTCTGCGGGGTGCAAAAAAACTACAGCATAACGGTGTAATATGTGAAAACAGGCTGTAATTGTAAGCTAGATTTTATTACAATTTTATAACTATGTATAATGAATAAAGCAGATTATTCATTATAATCTAAGCAATAAGCAATTACAGATCTTACTAATCATGTAAAGTCAGAACACCTTTTAAAATGCTTTTTTTACCTGTATAATCTCAGTGGAGCACTTGGATTTGATTATATTGAAACTCTAGCCTGTATTAACTGCAGATTGTGATATAATGTCATCATCCAATCTGTTGAAAGCTGGAACACAACATTTAATGGCTGCTTACTAATAAACCACAGCTTACTCTTGAGGATAAGGGTCTGAGCAGCAAGGCTCAGATTGTGTTGACTACACGACTGTCAGAGCATCTCCAAAACTGCAGGTCTTGTGGGGTGTTCCTGGTATTTAGAGGGTAGTTCCTACCAAAAATGTTCTAGCTAAGGGCATCCAGTAAACTGATGAGAGGGTCTGATCCCACAGAAGAGCTAATGTAGCTCAAATTGAGCATCTGTGGTATGTGCTGGATTACTTTTTATTTAATTTACAGTAGGCCCCTCTTGTACCACCAAAAACAGCTCTGACCAGTCAAGGCACTGACCGTTGACTCCACAAGACCACATGTGTGCAGTGGTATCTGGAGCTAAGACATTAACAGCAGATACTTGGTCCATGGATCTGACTGGTTTGTCCAGCACATCTCACGAATGCTTGATCAGATTGAGATTTTTGGCACTGTGAACTCGTGTTCTTCAAAACATTCTTGAACAGTTTTCTGTAGCATTTCAGAGCACATTGTCCTACAGAAAAACCTTCATTAGGGAATACTGTTGCCATGAAGGGATATAACTGGGGCAGTTGGATGGCCTAGTGGTTAAGGCATCTGCCCTGTGACCAGAAAGTCCGGGTTCAATTCTCATGGCCGATAGGCACCACTGAGGTACCCTGAGCAAGGTACTGTCCCCGGGCGCCGTGTTCCTGGCTGCCCCCTTCTTCACTTGGGGAATGGGTTAAATGCAGAGGTTGAATTTCGTGCTGTTCACACTGTGTCATTGGTGTGTTCACGTATGTCAAATGGTCACTTTCACTTTTTCACAATTTGGTCTGCAATCATGTTTAGGTGTCAAGGACCTGATGGTTTCCCAGTAGAACATTGCCCAGCATGGACAGCATGGGTGCTCTGACAGGTCTGGAGCTACACGGCTGCAATCCCCTGTGTGTTCTGACACATTTTTTAAATTATTTACAGTATTTTTCAGCAATTTGTGCTACACTAGCTCTTCTGTGGGATTAAACCAGATGGGGCTAGTCTTTCCCTCACACATCAGTGAGCCTTGGGTGTCCATGGTGTCGATTGTTCACTGGTTGTCCTTCCATGGACCACTTTTCGGAGGTACTAAGTCCTACATAGCCACAAGACTTGCAGTTTAGGAGAGTTTTCAACATGTCAGCTTAAACAAATGATTGCTTACTTGCTGCGTATCAAATTCCACCTCTGGACAAAAACAATGTTCTTCACTCCAGTTGTATATGGTTTTAACGTTACATATCATAGCATTATTCTTACATTTAAGCTAAAGCAAATAAATGATTTGGGGGAGCTGGTGGCATAGTAGTTAGGGAGTTTCCCTGCTATCAGAAGGTTGTAGGTTTAACGCCCAGGACTGCTAGTGGCACCACTGAGGTACCCTTGAGGTCCCTTTACACTGCTCTCCAGGCACTGTGTTCCTGGCTGCCAGCTGCTTTTTATGGCATTTAACAGACATTAATGGCATTTAGCAGATGCTTTTATCCATTCCTTAACTACAGGGGACAGTCTCCCTGGAGCAATTTGGGGTTAAGGGTCTTGTTCAGGAACCCAGTGGTGGTTTTATAAAGGTAGGATTCGAACCCATGACCTCTTGGTCTAGATGTAAGTACCCACTAGGCCACCACCACCCCACCACTTGGTGAACAGGTTAAATTCAGATGAAAAATGGTCACTTCACTCATACTGTGTGCTATTGTACAGACCAGACACTGATTAAACCTTGCATAGACTAAAATGATTGGCAGTGAAGAATCCCACCCTAAGCATTTGATTCTGGTTCCTAAGTGTTTGGTCAGTCCCAGCTTACCCTCTCTGCTCCCCCCAGCTCAGGTGACATTGCTGTGAGTCAGGAACCCTGGAAGACGCCATTAGCGGGCCGTCCACTTAACAGCCGATAGCATTAGTGAGTATAGCCTCCCTCAGGACTATTAGTGCTCAGCTAATGATAACAAAAGCCTGAGAGTTTGGACAAGCTAATGCTCTGATTGTGTTCTCCACTTGGCTCTGCCTGGGTCGTCACCTTCCTCATCAAAAAAAACAAAAGCACAAATGCTTTTAGGGACTTTCTGCTTCAGTCACTTCTGCCTCTTGCGCCCTGATGAACTTTACTTTTAATATCTTTCTTTTTCTGCATCTCCATTCTTTAATGAGAGGTTGCTTATGTTCTATGTCTATTTTGTTTAAGCATAGTAGTGATATATGTTATACATAAAATGAATGAACTTTTGATAGTAGTTTTCTTACCATGCTGTTTGTGAAGATTTAACATTAGTTCCACATTAGAAGTGGTATAACTTCGTTACATTAACACATATTCTTCTGTTTACACGTTGCCATTTTGAAGAGAATCATTTTCCAGTATTTTTAAATGGCCTTTTCTGGCTGATAATACCATGAAATTGAGCCAAATTGTGTCACTTCACAGGGCTGCTATATTGTGCAAGTCTGTGCATTAAGACTTCCAGGCAAAGATCATTGATTGATCTGGTTTTCACCAGTCTCAGAGGTAAGGTAATATTAATTTTGCAGTCTAAACAGATTACAAATACATTGAATACTGTAATAGAAATATAGTGCAATTCTAACAAACAGTTTGAAATATGTCTGTGCGAAAGTGTTGACACTCCTGGTCAAACAAACGTCCTGGTCAAGTAAATCTTCCATGCATTTTAATACACAGCTACTTGACATATTTGGAACAAAATACATGGCTTCTGCAAATAACATGTATGTTGTTTTTTCCTACAGTGAGGAACATAAGTATTTGAACCCCCTGCGATTTTCCCACTTAGTGCGAGTTCTCCCACTTAGAAATCATGGAGGGGTCTAAATTTCACATTGTAGGTGCATTCCCACTGTGAGAGACAGAATGTAAAAAAAATGTATGATATCTAAGTGGGAAAACTTGCAAAATCGCAGGGTGTTCAAATATTATGTTCCTCATTGTATATATAAGAAATTCAGGAAATAATGTAAAACAAAATATTACATTGAAGTGTGTTCTCTGTAGAGGATGTGTTCATTTATTTTTACTTAACAAAACATGCAGTTTGACTGGTGTGTGTGTGTGTGCACTTCGATGCATGGATATTTGGACGACCACATGTTGTAATATGTGTTTATATAAACTTCTCTTAAGCACCATTAACTTTGTAGTGAGACTCATACGTGCCCTCAGACTTTCTCTCTATAGCTGCTCTGTGCTCGGCCTCTCTGTTGGTGCGTAAAGAGCAGTGTGTGCATTATTTGCATCGCTCATTTACCACACCACTGGCCCACCAGACTGCCCGCATTGACATGCAAATTGAACAGGGGCACCGGCTGAGGCTCCTACAAAAGCCCAATTTGTTTTGATGTGACTTCAGACGCCCCCCTTTTTAACAGCAATCACATTTTATTGAATCAGTGTGTGTCTCTTGGCCATTCTCTCTCTCTCTCCTCTCGTCTTCACCGCAAGGCCTGTCAGAGGCCACATACTCCTCCGCTTCAGACGGATACATACAGTAAGCATAAATCCACGGACATTCTTAAGGGTTAAATAAGCATGACGGAAAACAGATTACATGAAAGGCTCAGATTCACACTGCACTCTGGAAAACCCACCGAATCACTCCACTAGGGTATTCATTCATTCATTCATTCATTCATTCATTCTTTCTTTCTTTCTTTCTTTCTTTCTCTTTCTAGTTGTCTTTCTTGCGTTATTTCTCTTATTATTTCATTCCTTCATTCTCTTCTTCTTTCTTTCATTCTTTTCTTTCTTTCTTTCATCCCTGACTTTATTCTTTTCTTCTTTTCCTTGTTCTTTTCTTGTTTGATTTTCTTTTTTTCTTTCTTTTCCTTGTCCTTTTTTTCTTCTTTTTTTTCTTTCTTTCTTTCTTTCCTTCCTTCTTTGTTTGTTTGTTTGTTTGTTTCTTTCTATATTGGTGACAAATCGAATCTCTAAAATCTATTTAAAATGTGTCATATCAAGCTTTACAGCATTCATACATGGAGTCTCTCTCCTCTGAGTCACAAACCATTCTTTATGCTTTCTTCAAGAGGAGGACGTAGGACTTCTGCTGTCTTTCAGGACATAAATGGCTCTTTAATGTCAATATTTACACACAAATCTGTTTAAGTAAAACTCATTTTATTCTCAATATTTCGGGCTGTTGTCTCCAGGACAGAGATCCAGCCGCTTTGGCTAAACTGCACATCCGCTGAACTCGTGCTGCCTCTGACCCACTTGGCATTGTTTACCTTTTTCAAAAATAAAAACATGCATTCGAATGTAGCTTTTCCACTTTAATTTGGCCAGATCCTAACAAATCCCATCCCTGGCCCAGACGATTATTTATTGGTTTTGCTAATGAAATAAACCCGGGCACTCCCAACAAACAAACACAATCCATCATTCCACAACAGCTATTTACATGGAACGCCCAGAGCAGAGCACTGAGGGAACCCGTAGGCCTGGAAACTCAAGCGACGGCCTCCTGACAAGTGTCCATTTAATGAACAGCGTAAGTAAATATTTGCCCGAGTGGAAGAGACAAGTCGAGCGACATGCTTTGAAGACAGCAAAACACCAACCGGAACCATGTCCTCACGGCCCTCTCCACTCCAAACATTTATGCTGAAGTCAGCCTAACATTTAGATATAAATCTGCCCCACAAGAGAAATAATAATGCTGGGAATGTTTAAGAGACTGGCTATAGCCCTTCAAAACCTAAATGTCAGCCTCTTTAAATTGATCTTTTATTTTTTGTTTAATTTGGTCGAATCTGAACGCTCGAGTGCTCTAAAGTGGGGAGAAAAGTCTTTGCATGAAAGGTCAGCCAGAAGCTTGTGTTTGCCAAGTCTGCTAAAGTGGCAGTATTGCTGACCTCTTGCTTCTACATAGCTGGGTACAGCACCTCTTAATCTCTTGAATAAGGCAGGATTTTAATCTAAGTCAGCAGGCCTTAGCTGTTGTGAGAAAAATCAATAATTAGTGTGACTACAGATGCACTACTGTTCTTCTTACATTTTATTATTATTTTTATTCCACCTGTTTTTGGCACCGCTTCTCGTCCGAGCCTGTATTAAACATATAGGCAAAATTCCAATGCTTACATTTTCTTTAATGCCCAGTGTACCACACATTGATCAGGGGTCAAGTATCAATCATTAAACAATTGGATTTTTTTGGTCGAGTCATCGAGTGATCTTAATGTGCAAGGGAGAGAGCGGAGGAGCGAGTCGCCTTAAAAGTGTGTAGTGGAGAGAGAGTCTGTGATGTCACGGCTATGGTGGCCAGAATGCGACAAAACAAGAAGCAACAAATCAGTCTTGCAGAGTCAAACACACGGCAGACACATAATCAGTCTTCAAGACACTATAGCTTGGTTCGATAACCAAGCATATTGTTTTTAACACAAGCTTCTTTTGGGTCATAAAATGTTTTTTACAGTACTGGTTATATAGCAATCATGCATTTGCATTTGCACATTTTCTAGCGGAAATGCATCTTGTTCCTATTGCAATTCAAGGAGCATGTTTTTACCTCTCTGTATTATTTTTTGAGGTTCTCAAATATAATACGCGTGAAATAACTGTTTGTACTTTGACCTCATGACTACTGTCTCAGGGAGTATGCTCCATATCAATGACACATGTGACCTGGGGAAGGCAAACTTTTGCAGCCATACGTGCATATACAGGCATGTGCATGTACACCTCTGCATGTATTATATACAAAACATGCTAAAATCCGAAAGAAGAGATCAGACGGCTGCATACATTTGAGCATAAAGCAGTCCTCTTCTGGGTGTTCTTAACAAGTAAAGACCCTCTGATCTGTAGACTCAGAATGGCTTTGAGCACTTAAGGGGCTCCTTCGTATGAGTAGACACCATGATCCTTCCCCAGAGAAACCATCCAAAGATGGCAGAACAATGTAGGCCTCTCAAGAGCAAGGCTTCAGCCACTGACCCCTAGTCGCTAAAACCCTCTCCACTCAGCTGGTCTAATGGACTCGGGTTTATCTCTACCGCCAAACAAGGCCAGACCTGACCCGGAGCTTTTGGCACTCGTGATTGAGTGTGACTGATCTGCTGGAGTGTGTGCGGAAGTGCAGATACGAGAGAGGGCGAAATGCCTCCCTGGCTGCTGTTGCGGGCTACTGGAGTGATGGACTGATAAACACGCATGCCTGAGAATGCATTTATGCTTTAAACTCGCTTTAGTCGAAGAAGCCATTGATCTTTTAGTATTAGCTGGAAATCCATATAGTTCTATTGTATTTCTTGACATTATTTATTGATCAGTAACACAATAATATAAAAAATACTTATATCGCCATAGTAACAGCTGAAGCTTGAACCTTTTTAAGGTTTTGTTTTTTGTTTTCTGCACTGCTCAATTCAGTAATTGCATGATTAATTTTAATTACATAACTACATAATGAATTGCAATTATGTAGTTACATAGTGATTTACCTTCAGTTTACATTCTGTAAAAGAGGGAGGAGACTGCATTCCGGATTTTTACTAGTTTGTTGCGATGCCAAGAAATTAAGAATGTGGCAGTTTTCAACCCCCACAAATAAGACTGTATACACGCAAAACTGTTTTTCAGAAAATGAAATTTAACACATGATCTGCTCTTGAAATGCTAAAGGTTTTGAATCCACGCTTTCAACAGGATTTCTCCACTCCTCTCCCTGTGCTAGAAGTTAGAGTATCAGAAGTAACTGATACTCAATTACAACGTGCCTTTGTTATTGCAGGTAATAACTCTGACTTTTATGTCAGTGCTTCTCTTTTCTAAAGCGCAAACAACACATTCCTAGCATGAACTTCAGCAGGAATTCACTCCCCTGCCTGTAAGCCTCTTGTGCTGAAATGGCAGCCCACTTTATTCCGACCATAATGACATTTTTGCTGGACTGCAGCTAAAGGACACCTTAATCCGGGCACTGGTGGCTAACTCACAAATCCTCAATACTGGAACCCAAACAGCTGACCAGACTCACATATCAAACCTCTGCGCATATTTGGAACCCAACTCCGCACCTCCTTCAGATCTCATTCCCAAACACAGCCACTGACATTCAGCTTTATTTAACATCTGACTCATAAGATATATCAAAAGGTCTGAAAAGAAAATCATGAATTCCCTTTTCATTTCGACGGGTCAACAAACTTCGTCTGAGCTTTCGCCGGTAATGAGCTTTCTGTAACTTTGCTGGTGGAAAAAAAATAGTAAAAGCAAGACAAAGGTGTAATTGAAGGAGGAGAGTGCGAAAAAGGGGAAAAAAACTATAAAGGTTGCGTGCGTGCTTTAGACTAATAATGGAATTCACAGAAGCAGATTTGGCTCCTGGCCCAAGAAGCCTCTTATCTTTTTTTTTTTTCTTCTCTCCTTTTTAAACTGTGACACACACCCTGGCTTGGCAGCCATAGCCCCAGGCCTCCTGCCGAGATATAATGTGTGTGTATTGTGAATGCAGAGCCCCTGGATTACTGCTCTGAAAGGAGAGAAGCCTGTGTCTCTCTGCTCTAGCCTGCTTCTGAAAAGCATCACTTCCACGTCTGTTTAGTCTCACTTCTTTACACAGGTTTCCAGACCTAGAATCACTTTATTAAGATCAAGAGCATTTGAGTAGTTGACCCGATTGGTTCAGATCTGAGCTGTCTGTGTTTAACAGTCTTTGAGCTGAGCAAGAAAAGAGTCTTAGCGGTTTTACTCTGCCTTTGATGGTTTTAATGTTCCAAACCTATATAAGTTTGAAACACGATTTGGGTAAATTGGGACAAAAACTGAACCTGAATTTCTTCGATTATTCTGTTAAAATGTTCTAAATGGTTTTCTTAAAGCTCTTGGCCTGGGTGTCCTATTATTTCTTTTGAGAAACACATTCAATGGATGGATATAAAACCATATATATGCACATCCATTTTTGTTTATGTATATATACATAACAGCTGCCCTTTTGCAGAAATGGTCCAAAAATGACTTTGAATAAAGTCTTGTTACATAAATTAATTTAAAGACAATTCTATTCTTTTCCTCTTTCTGCTGTAAAGTTACTATTTGGAGATACCAGGTTTTGTTCTGAGCGTAAAAGTTTAAGCCTGCCACTTGAATTGCTTTGCAAAATTAAATGATCAATAGTCATTTAGCAAACAGTAGAAAGATTAAAGTAGAATGCTCTGGCCGCCGCCTCACTTGAGTCTGAGCTCGATCTAGTGGAGAGTACACAACCAGTTAACTTCTCCTCGTTGTCTGTAGCTTATCAAGGTGCTTTCTGTCAAGACCGTGCCTGTGTATTGCAGGCTGTAAAGGCAATTATCTTTTAGTAGAGCTTGTGATAGCTGAAGAATGCAAAAGGCCCCACCTGTATCCCCACCCTCTTTTAGTAATTATGGAAAGGGTGTGGTAGTTAAGTGCTCCGGTACAGTGAAGCTGCTGGCAGTTACATATCTGAAGAGGGTTTTCACACCATTATCTTCACAGAGCCACTCGAGTCATGCTCTTTCTGACAACGTGCTAAATGTTTCTGCCAGTTCTACATGATCCGGCTGGTTAATTAAGAACATGGTGTCATTTAGTCCATCAAGTTGTTTTATACACCACCAGGAAAGGAGCATATGAACTTCTCAACAGTAGAGCAGTCATTTCTAAACTGTCAGCCCTGAACGACCTCAAGATAAATCAGTCCGCTGATCCTTTGATTACATCAGGATTTGATATTTCGTCTTCGGCATTTGCTTCAGAACGACGAAGAGATATGGTGTTGTGGAAAATTAGGCTAATTGCACTTTAAAGACCTGTTACTGTGCACGCTGGAGGAGCCTCCTAGCAATAAAATCAAATGTTGTCATAAAACCGCCTGAGAGAAATGAATTTATCCGTTTGTTTACTCTGCAGAATGACATCGCCACTGCATGCAGAGGATCATCCACTGCAGGAGAAGTGAATTATGACAGCCGCTCTCGCTGTTCCAAAACACGCGCCTAAATGCACGGTAATTAATCTCCTCCGATGGTTTACTGCGCCTCTCTGGTTAACGTTAAAGAATGAAGATTGTTTGGAGCCAGTGTCAGGTCTTAGAGGGCTGGGGCAGATGCCTTGGGAAAGAAAATGGATGTTGCACGACGCTCGTGACGTAGGCCAGCAAACGTCTGAGCCGTTGTAACTGATGGATGGCAGAAACACCGGCATGTGAAGAAACTGTAAACGGATTTGTTTCAGGGTATTAAGGTTTATTAAGTATGGCAGCCATGAATAATGATTAGAAAATCAAGAAAAGACATAATGGAAGCCTTACTTTTCACAAATCCCTGCTATACTGATAGTTTGCATGACAGCCACTTAATCATACTAAACAGATTTACAGTGTACAGTCATGGGCGAATGTCTGAACACCCTCAATCACACGGCGTGTTTTGCTGATTTTTAAGTAAAGGTAAGTTAACCCATCTTCAATGGTGAATATGGCTTGTTTTGGAAATATTAGTGCATCATTTTTGCTCTTTTTCACAAAAAATAACAGTAATTATGCATTACAGTGTCCAGATCTTCGTTCCCTGTAGATGATGTCTGAAGATCAAGAAGATCTTCAACCAGGGGCACCCAAACTATTGCATGCATCTGTATTATTGACAGTGTTGTCACTGTATAAATCTCTGTGTTCTAAATAACAGCTGCTGTGTGGTCTGTGCATAAAGCTGTGAGCCTGTGAGGTTCCTTACAAGAGCTCATTAGTTTCAGTGAGTATGACAGGTCTATCAACACTACAGTGATCCATGAGTTCAGCTTGGTAATCACGTATCCTGCCTGGTGGTAGAAGCTGTTTCGGGATGTAGTTGATACAGTGTGACTTCTAGATCTGCAGGGGTGAGTGGGTAAGGGGGTGGGGCTAAATACTGTAAAATACTGATTAATTCCATCATTTTGGGTAAATAAAAATCATTCAGCAGTGGGCACTTCAGAGATACACCAAATCAAAATATTAATTTACAATGACCCACCATTACTCTCAATCTAGTGTAGTGTAGTAATGCTACAATGATATGGCTCATTAGCAGATACTGATACACTGGTAAAATGTACTATGTTTGCTTGATCTTTATAGTTAGTAAAGAACAAGTTTGAAGGAATGGACTGAGAACCATGTCACTATCTACAGTTTCAGATCTTCCAGTGGCGTGAAGGTGGGAAAGTGGGCCTAGTTCATGTTTTGCATTCCTGTGGTTTAATCCCACAGAAGATGAGAAAAAAAGATTGTGGCAAATGAAAGAAAGAGCAAAAGCATGGAATGGGGTTGCATGAAGGAGACAGAAAGAGAGTGAGAGATGAAGGGAAAGTAAAAGAAACAGTGGGATCATAGGGAGTGAAGCTGTTTACTGCAAGGTCAAGGTCTCAATGACATGTTTATGAGTTCAACCCTCGCTGTTAAACTCACAGCCTATACCACACGCACATACATACATACACACACACACACACACACACACACACACACACGCTTAAAAGGTTCCACTGGAAGGTCTTTCATGAGGTTTAATCTATCTTTCTGTTCTTCACTCTCCCTGTGCAGCTTT
>JBBPDH010000104.1:32461531-32474433 GCA_037974565.1 Clupeocharax schoutedeni
ACATCACCTAATATGCTTAATTGGTAGTAGGCTTTCGAGCCTATACAGCTTGGAGTAAGACAACATGCATACAGAGGGTGATGTGGACAAAATACCCATTTGCCTAATAATTCTGCACTCCCTGTATATATATATATATATACATATATTAAAGTTAAGGACTTCAGAAATATAGAAATATTATAATTAAAATTTGAAACAATTATCAATTAATCCAACCATAGTCAATTAGTCAATAATTCACCTGAATATCTCTACACCCCCCGCCCCCACACACAAATAGTACACCTAGAGCTCACTCTGTGTGCCCTCATAATGATACCAGTATGATTGTTGGTCCCCATGAATCAATGTTATCTTCTCACAAATATAATAATACTGTGTGTGTGTGTGTGTGTGTGTGTGTAGAAAAAGGGGAGCAGCACAGACAGAAGCCATTATTTAATCTCTGTTTACATTGCCTTTACAGAAAGTCTCTGAGGAAGCAAGAGGGAACATCGCCAAAAGCCTTTAACGAACTGGAGGAAAAGTCTTATCCCACCTCCCCACCTCACCCCACTTGCTTAATACACACACACACACACACACACACACACACACACCTATGAACCTAAACATTCCGACCATTGACCTAATATGCTGTTAGCCGTCCATTTGCTATAAAACAGCTTTGACGTGCCAAGAAATGGGCTCTTCAAGACCCCCGATGGTCCCTTGTGGTATCTGACACCAAACCGTTCGCTTCAGGTCCTTTAAGTTCTGTGCTAGTTGATTTTACCTGTTGTTTAAGCATATCCCACATATACTGGAGATTTTGGAGGCCAGGGAATGACCTTGAACTCTTCACCATGTTCCTCAAACCACTCTCGAACAATGGGTGCAGTGTGGCAGAACGCATCACATTGAGTGCAATTGGGGAATATCATGAAGGAGCGTATCTGGTTCACAACAGTGTTGAGGTAGGTATACAGTTTCCCAGCAGATCATTGTCTAGAGCACCTCACTTCTTCTATCAACTTCTCTTCTTCACACAGTACATCCTGGTGTCACCATGTCAAGAGAAGACAAGGTGGAGCATGCCATGTTACTAAAAGCCTGTTTGCACAGTAATGAAATTTTGACAATAAAAACACACTCAAGTCTTTACCTTCCATTAAAATATATATTGATGCTCAGTTGGAAACCAGCAGAGGCAGTGTGATGCTCTGGACATGTATCACCTGCCTAAATACACACCCTAAGTACAGACCAAGTACACCTCTTTCATGGCAACGGTGTTACCTAACTATAGCGGCATCCAAATTCTCCAGATCTCAATCAGACTGAGCACCTGTGGGATGTGTTGAATCAACTAGTCTGATCCATGGATATACATGATAATCTGCTGCTAATGCCTTGGTGCCAGATCTTACAACACACCTTTAAAGGTGCTGTGGGAGTAGTGTTGTTTTTAGTGGTCTTAATTTTAGTTTTAGTCTAGTTTTTACGTCAAGATGTCATTTTAGTTTTTATTAGTCTTAGTTATTAGTCCATACTCTTTTTAGTCTAGTCAAGTTTCAGTCGCCCAAATATCTGAGCATTTTAGGTATATTTTAGTCTGTATTATCCATGACTGTTTTTGTCTAGTTTTAGTTAATGAAAGTTGTATTTTAGTCTCTTTTTCAGTAATGCAATTCTATTTAACCCAATCAATATAGTATAAGTACCTATTGGAATAGTCAAAATCTGCATTGTCTTTTAGTCAAAATTATTTCACAATTCAAACAAGGTTATCTTATTATTATAATTATTGCTACCTTATAGACTCTATACTGTACACCCATTCCAGACACGGAAGACACTGATTTGAATTTTGCGAACGAAACATGTTTAAATAAAATAAATAAATAAAATAACATTACATGACTAAAAAGTGCAAATAAAAAGAAAATGTGTGAGTCTATTGCCATAAAAAACCCACATTTGTAAAACTGGTAAAAGTTCCCTATCATACAGGAAATAACAGGAAAATGAAGAGATATTTTAGCGTAGTTTTGAACCACATTTTGTCTCGTCCTTATTCATCAACAGTATTAATTTGATTATAGTTATCATTACATGGCCAGCATTTACACTGCGTCTAATCTCGTTTTCATCATATAATAAATGTTCGTGGGCGACGATATTTAGTCATAATTTTTGTTGACGAAAGCAACAATATTGTGGAGCTCATGCTATAACAAATAAAAACATTTATGTTGGCATGAAAGGAGACCTACATATTATTAGGCAGGTGGTTTATGTTGTGGTTGATTGATTGATGTGTGTATATTGAAAACACTCCCAGAAATTTTGTTTGACCAAAAATTGGCATCATATTGTATTTTACACCCTATTCTTGTATTCTATTGTCCATCACCTTGCAACCCAAACTGTATATATCCATGTCTGCTTGGGCTTGGGTGTGCACATTCAGCTCTCGCTCTTTTGTCCGTTTCCACAGGCTTGTTGTACCTGGTGTTTACATAAGAATTCTCTGCTTCTCTCTATATTAAGTGCAAATAGGTCTTGTGGCTTCTGGCCAAAAAATCCCCAAAGCAAACAGTGTTTTACCTCAGCTTAATGGTAGCAGGGCCTTGTATCAGCACTGACAGAGACTTGGTTAAACACAGACGATAAAACAGTATTAAAATAATCTCGTGTTTTTAAAGGGACTCGCCTTGTGCTCCAGCCGTCCAAGATTAATTAGCTAAGCCCTGAAGCGTGTACGGAAAACGAACATTGCCAGATATTTGTGTTGACCCGCTCCAGTATGTGTGTGAGAATGTGTTTGGCTCTGTGTGTCTGTACTCTTAAGATATATAAGCTGTTTTTAAAATAAGTGAATCAGATGTGTATGTCAGGTGCGAGTGTGCATTGATCTCTGTTGTGAAACTGAGACTATCTGATTAGAGACACATGTCTGGGGATTAAGGGTTGGGCACACTGGATTTTCCAAATTCCTCCAATATGTTAACACTTCTGGGGCAGTAAATTTAGAGTGAAGAGTTAAAGCATTTGTGCAGTAATGTAGTTTAACTGTGCTATTTTGCTGTGTAAGGGGACTGAACCCCCTCTAAGGGGACTGAACCTCTCTTGTTAATGTTTGTGATTTTGGCTTTTGTGGTATAAACCTATGATGCCTATGTTGTAGGATATTATATAATTGTTATATCAATTATAACAACTTTTTAACACTGGGTGCTACCCTAGCAAATATCAACAGAATACTGTTTTGTTTTAAAAAGTGAAGTGAAAGGGACCATTTGTCATACGTGAACACACCACTGCACAGCACGAAATACTTCCTCTGCATTTAACCCATTCACCAAGTGAAGCAGGGGGCAGCCAGGAACACGGCGCCCGGGGAGCAGTGTGTGGGATGGTACCTTGCTCAGGGTACCTCAGCGGTGTCTAGCGGCCTTGGGGATCGAACCCGGACTTTCTGGTCGCAGGGCAGATGCCTTAACCACTAGGCCATCCAACTGTTGAGTTAACAAGAATGATACCTTAATTCTGCCTCGAAATACACACTTCCCATTGTGATAAAGATTAATATGATTGTTAATATCAATTCATGTTTAAATGATTTGTTCATCAAATATGTCAATGTCTTGGAAAATCATACTTTTTCTGGAAATTGCTCAGTGTTGTCTAATGAGAGCAGAAGACAGAGAACACCCAGGCTACTAATGTCACTTGAAAATGATGCCACAGTGGACTTTATGTAGTGTAACCAGTAGCATGTAATGTAATGTAATTCTTGATTGAATGAAGCTGAATAGATGAACGGAATGCTGAACGGAATTCCATTTACCCTCAAAAAGGCCTCTTCCTTCTTTACCCTACTTGTGGTGACACTGGAAGTCGAGCTCTTGTGTCCTATGAAGTCATGTGGTGCTTCATGTGATTAGCAGTAGGTCAGTCATATGTAACTTGTATGCAGGGCTTGACATAATATTTTTGCTCTAGTACTCTACATTCATAGGTCCTCAAATTCAAAAACCAAATGGTGTTGAACATGCAAACTGACTTTTAACCTAAATTTAATTACAGGTCTGATCGCCCACAGGGATTATTCAACATCAATTTTTTAAATCAATATTTTAATACGTGTCTGCTTTCTCATCACTAACTGGTCAAGAGGAAGGTACGCTGTCAAAAAACTAGGAGTGAGTTCAGCCTGTTCCTGTATTTGGATTTGTGGCTGTAAAGGGAGAAAAAGCGTCTAGCTCAGATACGTGGAAAGACGAGATCTGGTACGCATTTGTCGTACCTCATACACCAATTCTTGCTCGCGTACCGCATATGTCAATCCCTGCTTATATATCGGAGCTACTTCGTCAGTGAATTTTAGCTGCACTTAGCAACCAGAGTCCGGGCTGAATGATGCATGTGCTGTCTGCTGGCCTGCTTATCTTGGTGTGCCAGTCTGAGAATTCAGCCTGAGCGTTAACAGTAGTCATAACAAAGGACAAATACCATGGTTAGTTCTGCCTTTAAAGGAACGTTAGCACACTCAAAGTGTGAGTCCATGAAGTACTGACGAGAGCCACCAAATGCTTATTATGGTGTTATTTACTGTGGAAGCTAAATCATATACTTATGTTGCCCACTGCCACAAGACAAAATAGGATCAGTTAAATAAAAGGAGACGCGCCCATGCCCACAGGAGAGAGGTATTAATCAGGATGTGCAGGGTGACCAGTGGTCTGTCTGATTTTAGAGATAAGATAGTATTTGTAAAGTGAAGAACTCCACCCTACAAAACACACACGCACAAGGGTTGCCAGGTCGTAGTGTGTGATGGGAGTGGACATCGTCCCCTGAGCTTATTATCACTTTGGCCCGCCTGTCTGGAGATAAGAAACCCCTCCAAAATTCCCCTTCTCTCTTTTTTCCCCTCTCTCTCTCTCTCGCACTCCTCCTCAGTCTCTATCTCTCTCCCTCTCCCTCCTCCTTCTTTCCCTCACTCTGACCCTCTGCAGCTTGCCTTATTCACTAACCACACATATACTCATGTCATTTAACAGTTAGTATTAGCATTCCACTGTGGATTATAGCATAAAGCAAAACCCCCTTCTTATTAGTAGTCCTCGTTCCTTTTGCCTTTAATCACTTTTTCATTCACTACGTTTGTTAAACAGTCTGAGTCTGGCCTCTCTAAATATATCGTGATTGTGTCTTGTTTGTGCAGTACCCCTGTGTTTATGTTGCAACATCCTCCGCTGGTGTATAAATGTAGTGTTCTCGAACAGAAAAAGTGTAAGAGGCCGTTCAGTAACTGACAGACCAAACAAAAACACTCGTAGACAAGGTTAACTTTGCAAAATGGACCAAAGAATGTTTGTTTAGTGATATCAAAAGATTAACTCTCATCTCTTGAAAAAAGAATGAGTACATGAATCGGGCCTTTGGCTTCACAGGAATTCATGACATTCTGTTCTCCATTAAGGTCCATTTATCTAGTAAAGAAAATATTATGAGGAATTATTATTCAGGGGAAAGGATTTTAGGCTTTGGCTGGCTGTCCAAAAAACTCTATAGACGCTCTTCTCTTCTCTTTGCATCTCTGCTCATCTCTTCTCTCCCCTTTTTCTCTTCTCTTCTCATCTCTTCGCTTCTCTTTTTCTCTTCTCTTTTCTTCCCTTACCTTCTTCCCTTAACTTCTCATCTCTTCTCTTCTCTTCCCCTCTTCTCTTCTCTTCTCTTCTCTGTTTTCTTCTTTTTCTCTTCTCTCGTCTCCAGCACAGAAGCCTTCATCTAATTGCTGGAGTGTGTGTGTGTGTGTGTGTGTGTGTGTGTGGCTCTGAGGGCCTGTTCTGCTCCACTGACCTCTGTCTCACCTCTCCACCATGGTGTGTCTTTGTGTGTGCGTGTGTGTGTGTGTGTGTGTGTGTGTGTGTGAACTCTGGACTCAGAGAGAGAAGCTCTTCCCAATAATGAGATCATTACCACTAGTTAATTAAATGCGATGTGTCTTCTCAAAAGTTTCCCCATATTGCATTGTATTCCAACAATTGGATCCCTTGTGGACCTCCGAGGATGAAAGGGGGAAGGCAAACAGAGGAGAGCGCCCATTGTCCTCCTCCTGAGAAAATACCCATCCCTCGCTTTTCCTCTCTCAATGAACCCATTGTATTTCTCTTTTTTTGTTTCATTTTTTTAATTCCTGTTCCTGCCCTGCCGGTCAGCAGAGACGGGATGCGGAGACGGACGGTGGAAGGAGATGTACAGATAGTGGAATGAAGGGGTGGACAGATGTAAAGATAGATGGTTCACAATTACGTCTCTGGTACACAAAGCATGTTTTGTTAAAACGGTTCTCTCACATGTGAGTCACATGAACTATACATTTTCAGGTTAATACACACTTAATGCAGTTCTTGACATCACATTCATTTGTAATTGCTCTAACTGCATAAATATGTGAGAGGAAATTATCCCACTGTTTTTGTGTATTGCTTGGTGATTTAATTTATACAGACTCTACATTATAAGGTACAGTTTTAATGTGAGTATTTTGAGGAGACATATTTTTACCCTTAGGTCCATATGCATACACACACATTCACAGTTCTGTAAGTTCCACACACTAGATAGCCAAACCTATTTGTACAATAAAGGTAAATGTTCATACTCATGTTATACCAGTGTTCCTTTATTTATTTTTACTGAAATGCCTGAGAAAGCCATAGTGATCAAATATTACAGCGATAAACCAGAGAGCTTTATTTTGCAGTCAGTGCAAATGCATAACTTTCACACCCATTTGAGCTTGTTGCACATTATATTCCAAAACCATTATTGCCTTTCTGGCTATAACATCCTCCACTCTTCTGAGAAAGCTTTCAGTGTGTCTGTGGGAATTTCAGTCAAAAGAGCATTTGTGACGTCAGTAACTGATTTTGGACAAAAATGCCTGGCTCACAGTTCACATTCTAGTTCATCTTGAAGGTGTTCAGTGAGGTTGAGGTCAGGGCTCTGTGCAGGCTACACCAAATTTGTCAAACAATGTCTTTATAGTCCTTTTTTTGCACAGTTGTTTAGTCATGCTGGAACAGGAAACTGTTGCCACAATTTTGAACAAATGTAATGGTCTAAAATATCTTTATAGGCTGTAGCATTAACATCATTCTTTACTGGAAGTAATGGTGCTTTGCCATTGTCATGAGGAATTTTTTTCCCATTACAAATAAAGTGACTCGTACCTGAGCAATACTTGTGCTGCTTGACGGCAGGGCTAAAAGTGAGCTGCAGCCAAACTGACTGCATCACTGATTTATTTTTCGTGATTTGGCCAAGCACAAACCCCTCCCCAAAAAGAACAAGACCATTATTCCCCCTCTGCCAAACTTTACTATTAGCACTACACATTTGATTGGTAGGGTTCTTCATCCTCCAATACTAGCACAATAAGAGCTGGAGGGCTAGTGGTTAGGGAGTATGGAAGGCTGTGGGTTCGAATCTCAGGACTGCCAATGGCATTACTGAGGTACCCTTGAGCAAGGTATCATCCCGCTGTGCAAACTGTGTGCTGTGTTGTGTTCACAGGTGACAACAATGGCCACTATACACTTTACATATTTACAGTTGATCAGGCAGATCTAGCAGTACAACAGACATAGGTAGTATTCTATTACACTGAATCACTGAGCTCTTCAGTACAATCCATTTACTGCCCGTCTTTATCTATAGAGAATGCATGTCCATGTGCTTGATTTTATACAAGCACATACACATACGAATTTCGTAATTCATAGTACACAAATAAGGGGTGTCCACATATCTTTGGCCATATAGTGTATATCATATTCCTAGGAAACAGCGTCACTTGGACAGACAACTGTGGAAACATCCCTCCACTCTGTGAAGTAGAACATCTTTCTATTGTTCTTTCCTTAAATGAACCCACAGAAGTTCCCTTCTCAGGAACTACACACAATATTGTAGAATTTGTGATGTGTGAAATTGCTTATTAATTATGATTCTGAAACAGATCCTCAAAATGCAGTACCACTGTCTCACGGTGAACAAGGTGTGATATAATCTGTTATGTTCTTTGAAGAATTGCAGGGACACAGTTCAGTGTCAGATCAGAGAACATTCCAGACCAGAGAACTTGAAAAAATGAACCAGTGCAAAACATTTTCTTCACGTTTTATCTCTGCAACCTTGGATAACAGAGACACACTAACATGTTCAACAGACTGTCAGCCATTTATTGTCTTTGAATGTGTGTGTGTGTGTGTGTGTGTGTGTGTGTGTGTGTGTGTGCCTGTGTGTGTGTTGTGTGTAAGTGTACAATCGAGCAATCATTTGCCAAAGTCTTGGAAGATAATTTCCAGACGAGTATGTGCCGTTATCAGTCTGTCTGGTGCCATGAGTCTATCTCTGCAACAGTGCTGCAATGTTATTGTGTGGTGGGAGTAGGAAGGACTGTATCTGTCCTATCTGACTGGGTAATTTTACAGTTATATGTCGTTGTCAAAACAATATCTTGTATCTAGCTTTGTTGTACATTTTTTTACCTAGCTGAAATGCCAACAGCTGTTTTATCCAGTTTTTTATAACGAACAGAGCAATAGGAAAGCTAAAATTGTCATGGAAAAAAACTACTGTAACTTACATTGAAAAATATTTTCCTTCGTTATTCTGGCAAAGATGATATGTACATGTTCTCTATACCATACATAGAGCACTAAAAAGTTTATTTGCGGAGTTTAACATATTGAGAAAAATATTGGGTATATGGGGCATCGGCCCATTCATCTACAGCTTCATATTTATGAACTTTATACCTTTATTTTTAAAGCAGATATTATTTTAATGGTATTTTTCCTTTTTTCTGTGACTACAGTGTCTGAAGTATCAAATTGATTTCCTCATAAATTCAACACACACTTTCAGGTTCTGTACTATGAGCTTTATGTCATGCACACATGTTTTATATATCTATAGAATATAAAATATAAAATATAGAAGATGTGTGAAAGGGTAAGTTACCATTGTCCTTACAGGCAGTAGCCAAATTGAAACGATATTTATTTCTCCTTTTGCTGATTGGGAGTATCGGAGGTGCTATGTTTGAAAGGAGCCATTCCAAGGGCATAATGTAGTCCGCAGACGCAAGCATGCTGCAGCAAGTTGGGACTGCTCTGTGTCTTGTCCTAGTATTTGAGTGTTTTAAACATATTCCCCAATTTTTTAACAGTTATCTCAGTTTATTATGTATTAGTCAGCTGTGCCTTGTGGGTAGAGAGTTATTTCAGCGTAGAGTGAGTTATTTCAGTTATTTCGAGTCTTTGTTTTGGCTCACCGCACACTGCTAATGTTTACGCTAATGCGCAATTTACTCCGGAATCAATAAAGTTTTCTGATTCTGATCATTTGTTGGCTGCAGAGTTTAAAATGAAATAAACATATTTAGGGTTTACACTATAAAAACAGTCATTTTTAGGCATTTGTTTTACCAAAACAACGTTTTTTCACTACACACGGGTACTCTTGGAACGTAACTGTTTATTGCTGTGTATATAATAGTATATCTATATATTTTAGAATATAAATATATATATATATATATATATATATACTAGTGCTGTCAGTAGATTAAAATTAATTAATAATTTAATCGCGATTAATCTCATGTTTGCCATAGTTAACTTGCGATTAATCACACCTTTAAGTCTGTACTAAATATACAGTTTTTAATGCTCTTATCAACATGGGAGTAGACAAATATGTTTGCTGATTTATCTTAATGAAAAAAGTGGAATAACACTAAAAAAAAGACTGTAAACAAATAAGGGGATTTTTAACCGCAGTGTTCTCTTTAACACAGTCACACAGCTGAAGTTCAAATATTTCTGTAAAACATTAATGTAATCAAATCAAATATAAAATCGAAGCTATTTGCCACTGCAGGGCTTTCACGTTTTATCTAGCTTGTTATTAAAAAATAAGTTCCCAGAGCATGGGGCCGCAACCAATATAGCAGCTGCAAAGCATGTGGGCAGAACTGTCGTACGTACGTATTGGCTGGTTTTTGCGGGGGTCAGATGTCCCATTACCTCAGCGCTGGTGTTCTTGGACGGACTGGTGATCTGTGCGTTCTGCAAAAATGCCCAAGATGCGACCGAGATGCGCAAACCCAACCTGGTAAAGAAAGTCCCCTGCGTGCGTTACTTAGATGAAAGCACCGACTTTCAAAATAAAAGATTTTAAAAACCTGCGTTAACGCGCGATAAAGGCGTTAAGTAAATAATATGTTAACTTTCCCAGCCCTAATATATACACATATACATAATGACACATACAATTTCATTACACACTACAGACATGTAGGACCTAGTTAACAGTTAGATAATAATAAACAAATTCTAGAGTTTTTTCCATTTAACCATCTCATTACATCATTATGTAGCCTTCCTGTCCTGCATGGTCTCTGCTGCTATATGTAACTGTAAAGGAAAAAAAGAAACACCACTCTCTCTCTCTCTTTCTCTCTCTCTCTTCTGTCTCTCGCTCTCTGCTAACCACTGCATACATGTCAGTTGATATTTTAAAGACTATCATTTCCTCTCCTCTCTGGGAACTTCCCCATGTGAGCGAGGCCTTTGAAAGCCTTCCAGTGAATCCTATTAAAGAAATATCATAATTCAATTCTTTTTTTGTCCTTTTACTAAAGAGCCCTACTAAAGCCAAACTACCCCCTCCATGTCACTGGTTGGAACATCTGGTTGTAATGCACAATGCACATCGATGCTGGGCACTCCTTTTCAAGTCTTTTATTTAGAAGAGTGAGAGGAGACTGCAGCTTTTTGTCCCTAAACTACAAAGCCATAGAAACATAAATCTAAATCCCTGAAGCATGAACAGTGTGGCAGTATCAGCTCCTCCGCTGTTGTGTTAGCAGGATCACTGTTGGGGTGATGATGGCTTTGTTCTAAGCCACTTTAAGGCCGGAAAGTCCACACAGTCTTAACAAGCCCAGATCACCAGCCCTGCTACACGCAGCGGGACAAGGCAGGAGCTTTTTCTGCCATGCTGTAAAAATATGGATCAACTTTTTCCTTTCTGTTTCATCTTTTTTTTCCTTTTCCTGGACAGCAATTATATGTACATAGTCTCTATACTATTAAGGGAACACCATTATCTGCGGAGTTTAAAATATTGGGAAAAATTGATTGAGTATTGAAACTTATGGATGGGTATAATTAGTAGGAGTTTACATTTATCAGACGCTTTTATCCAAAGCAACTTCCATTCATTAACTACATGGGACAGCAACTTGGGGTTAAAGGTCTTACTCAGGATTCAGGATTCAGACCCATTATCACTTAGGCCAGAGGCAAGCGTTCTATATATATATATATACAGTAGCCCGCCCCTTGTTTCAGCATGCTAGAATGTTCTGAGTGTCTCTGTCAGCGTGTCTTCCTCGTTTCGACCGGTTAGTGGCGAGAAAGCACCCATCACCTATCACATTAAAACGTTGATTTACATTTTTTTTGTGCCAAATAATTCCTGTGGGTGAATAATTCCTGTGGGGGGGCATATGTGCAGGGCCCTGCAGCCCCAAAGCCTGACTTGACTGGGCCCCCGATAAATAAGTTTGAGTAACGCTGCTCTATACTACGCAAGCTATGATGAATTTCACCTTGATATTTCAGTGACTTTTCCGGTTTGCGCACGTTTTAAATCTCGGTGTCTCCGCCGGTGGGGGGCGCAGACGAATCGCCCGGTTAACGCTGTTAACACCAAGATTACAATGAGATTAACTGCGTTAAAAAATTTAATCTATGCCCACCTATAATATACACACAGGAGGACTTCGTGTTACGATGGTCTTGACATACAATGACGCTCCACCATTAACGTCATACTTTCGGACTAAGTGGATGAACTAATTTGGTTGGAAGAATACACAGCAACGTGGCATTTTTTTCCTTTTCCTTTTACTATGACTTTGTTGTGTTTTTGTGTGTATATTTCTACATATGCATGTTTTTCCTTGTCCTGAAAAGCCAGGACTTACAGCACAATGTGTTGTCCTGACAGCAAACATCGGTATAGTGTGTTTGCAAAAGCTTACTTTTTATTACCACCTTTAAGAGCATTTTAAAATTAGACAAAGTAGAAGTCCTGATGGGCTCTTTATGAAGAGCAGATTTCAAAGTACCTGCTTGCTTTCTGTTTAAGTCTCCAATTATGTCTGACCTTTAAGCATGCAAGAACATTTTTTTGTTTTGTTTTAATGCCATGTCTTTGTCGAGAAGACAGCCGTTTTCCATTATGTCGTGTGTAAACACTGTAATAGTGTGAGGTGGGGGTTGAGATGATAGCCCAGCTTCTGCCTCTGGCTCTTTGGCTGTAATTTGGTAGGTAAATGACAGAGCAGCGACTCTATATGATATTGGACACAGGTGGTCGTGCTGAGAGAGCGGCGCGTTTAAAACCAGATTGTTACAGACAAAAAAATCCCTGGTCATGTTGAGTTTTAATAGTGCAGAAGAGAACATCCCAGACACTCTTTTGATGATGTTGATTGTGAATAAATTTTATATGGCATTGCTGTTGGAGGCAGTTGTTGGAATGTCAGCAGGTCAGTGCCGCCGGTGACATGCAACCTGTTTCCCAGAATTCCAGAGTCTGCCTGTCTATCTGGACACGGGCCCACAGGTGGGCAGGCTGATGGAGGTTTACACAGGTGATAGTATCAACACAATCTCAACGGCATATACACCATGAAAACCTACTTTTACATCGTGTTCACTTCAAGGTTATAACAGTTTTGGATTTTTTATTAGTTTTAGTTTTTATTTCGTTTTGACTTTTTGTTTTCAAATTCAGTTAGTTTTAATTCGTTTTTAGAGGCAGAT
>JBBPDH010000104.1:32519416-32534812 GCA_037974565.1 Clupeocharax schoutedeni
TATGTATGTATGTATATATGAGAGAGAGGTGTGTGTGTATGTATGTATGTGTGCATATATATATATATATAAAATATAGGCTGTTTTAATCGTTGACTTTCTATGTATCAATAAGTACACATACACTCTTAGTTACATGCAATTACTGTTTATTTGTTGGATATGGGGGAAAAAACCAGCAATTACTGTGTGCTGAATATTAGAAAAAAATACACATAAAATGTGGCCTGTGCAAAAGTAACATCACATTTTCAGGTCTTTTTTACACATTATACTTAAAAAAAGAATGAAAAGACCCATAATTAGCTGGGTTTCCTGTAGAGGATGTGTTGCCTTATTTTTACTTACACTGTAACTGTAATTTGACTGGGAGTGTTCAAACTTTTGCACATGAAAATCATATGTGTTGCTTCCCCAAAAAGCTGTTTTTTGGAGGCAGTATTTCATTGTTTTGTTTTCTTTTGTTTATTTGATGACCCTGTTTTTGACGGTCTTTGGGCATGTGCTCATTCAGAGATCTTTATCTCTCTTCAAATTCAATAAAGTTTGCAAACTCATTTGTTGAATTAGATCATAAATGCGCTACTGTTTACTTTGAATAATTCACTTCTCTAAAGTCATGTGTTATTATTATTCTTTAGTATTTCTTGCGAATGGCCTCCGGTTCTCTCGGCCAGCGAACGCAATGGAAATGCCAGAACATTCATAATCCCGTGAGAATCCGAGTGATTTTAGCTAATCCTTTTGTAACGCCGGGGCTAAATCGCCTGCTCCCATGGCATGACAGCAGCTCAGAAACAAACTGTATCTGCCTCCCTTGTCTTTTCTTTCATCTCTGCCTTCATACTTTCATCTCCTCCGAATGCCATCACGCTCTCCAGGCTGGAACACGGGCGGACATCACCGAGGCACGTCTCCACTGCTGCTTTTCCATGGTTGCCAAAGGAATCCTGCAGTCCTTGAAGGCGCCCCTGAGGGAAGGGGAGTGGAGGAGAGGGATGAGACGGGACGGGGAGGACGAGGTGGTGCTGTGGTGGGGGCCTGGGGGGATATGAGCTGGCTGAATGGGAATAAATGCCCTGCCTTCTGTTTGTGCTGCCTCAGATAAAATCAAGGCTTGAGCGTGTGCCAGAGCTCTGGACCATAGAGGTGCAATGTTGGCACCGGGACAAGAGGAGAGTGGACAAGTATGAGCTGTCACTCAGTGAACACAAGCCATATGTTCCCCAGCTGTATTTTACAGCTGTTGCTCTTTCTCACTATAAGCAGCGCATAAGGCGTGAAGCGTCACTGAGTGTTTCACATTTGAGGGGGGGTAGGAACTCCTTACACACTCCGTTCCAGATAATCGAGTGAGAATCTCAGTGTTCACAGTCCATAATGCTTTTACCTATTAAGTATATTTGTAATTAACACCAGACAAAAACAGAATGCTTTCCAGATGTTGCTCTCATTTGTTTGTTTATTGAAGCAAACCCGACTTATGAATTTGAAACAACATTTAGAAAAAGATTGATCCTAACAAAGCAAGTAATGTTTTTGTATTGCTGGTAACATTTGTTTAGATGGAATTAACTTTATTCTGTATTTTTATTACTTTAGTTTTGTCTTTTCAGACTTCCTAATTTAATGGTAATCTTCAATAACTTTATTGCAGAGACACATTTCACCACATGGTGGATTTATTTTATATTCATTTATTTTATATATACTATATTTATCCCGGAGGAAATTGCTCAATTCTCTGCATTTAACCCATTCACCGAGTGAAGCAGTGGGCAGCCAGGAACACGGCGCCCGGGGAGCAGTGCACGGGGACGGTACCTTGCTCAGGGTACCTCGGCGGTGCCTAGCGGTCTTGGGGATTGAACCCGGACTTTCTGGTCGCAGGGCTGATGCCTTAACCACTAGGCCACCCAGCCGCCCACTGGGGGGCTAGTTCATATATGGACGTATATAAACTAGTGCTGGGTCGTTAACGCGCGAGATTCTTATCGCACGCTAAAAAAAATATCGCCGTTAATGCCCACCCCCCCCCCGGTCAACACTTCACAAGCTATTCACTTCGCACATTTTAAACCTGTCCTGTTCTCTGCCCCGGACAGAGTGAGCACGTTCACGCACGTTTTAAACCTGTCTCGGTCTCTCTCCGGCGGGGGTGGGGATGTGATTATCGCCGTTAACGCCGTTAATGCCAAGATTCCATGCGATTAACACCGTTAAAAAAAATAATCTATGCCCACCTCTATTATAAACCAATTTTCTTGAATAAAGGGTTGAGTAAACATGGCTCAAAATCATTGGTTGAGTACTTTTGGCACAAAATATATATCACAGATACATGATACACAATATGGATCCCAGTATCCCAGTTGTTTAATATCTTCAAATAGTCAAAATGTAAAAATTCTATGCAAAATTATGGTTATTTATTTAGTGTTTTGCATTTCTGTGATTTTTATGTGCTCAAACATTATTATTTATTACGTGACCATTTTCCGACCTCTCCTTATCCTTTTGATTTACGTTACATTACGAGGTCAGAACTAACTGGGGTATAATGTGACTTTCTTTACGTTATGGTCATACTGGCCATCCCTACTTAGTGGTGGATTATAATGTACATGAAACTGTTGCTGATTACATATAAAAGGTTAATAGATATTAAATGAGCAATAATCAACAATGAAATATTGATACTTGTGCTCGTCTTTATCAGTGTGGCCCCTCCCCCCTCACTTTAAGTACTTTTGTCCTTCCGCTGCAGTTGTGTTTTCTATAGGTGTGTTTTCTTTTGCAAGTTATCGTTTGATTGAAGTAACAATGCTTTTAAATGTGTCTTTAGGCTGCTCTACCCTCCCCCTCTGGGATGAATCTCTGTGAAGCATTTTCCTCAAAGAGGCCATATCTGACAATATCTACTGATGAATATGGCTCAGGTCTAAACCTGTCTCTTTCTGGATCTCTCCCTCTGTGTCTCTCTCTCTTGCTCCCTCTCTCTCTGTATCTGTCTCTCTCTCTCTCTCTCTCTCTCTCTCTGTCTCTCTCTGTCTCTCTCTCTCTCTCTCTCTCTGTCTCTTTCTCTCTCTCTCTCTCGTTCTCTCTTTGTCTGTCTGTCTCTCTCTCTCTCTCTCTCTCTCTCTCTCTGTATGTCTCTCTCTCTCGCCCCCTTCCTTCCTCTCTCCAGATTTTGTCTGCCTTTAAGTCTTGTTTTAATTATTTTTTGCCTTCCAAGAGGACGAGGGAATGGGAGAAGGATCTCAATGTTTCTTAATTTTGCAACTTTTCCATGAGCTGGATGAAAGGATGCATTTTTTTGTTTGTTTGTTTGTTTTCTTTTCAAACATACATTTGAACTCTTTCAAACACTTTCTGTTTTTCTTTCTTTCTCTCTCTCTTTCTCTCTCTCTTTCTGTCTCTCCCTCCTCTTTTTCTTTAAAAATCAAACACACACATTGTCTCTGTCTACACACACATTTTCTCTTTAAATACTCTTTCTTTTCTTTCTTTGTTTTCTTTCTTTATTTACTTTCCTTCTTTCTCTCTCTCTCTCTTTATCCTTCTCTTTCGGTCGGTCTTTCCATCTGTCTAATCATATCTTTCAAGCATAAATATGCACTTTTTAATAAAAATACGATTGTTTGTTCTTTATTTCATGTTCTATTTCTCTGTCTTTCTGTTTTTCTTTTTCTCCTCTTTCTCTTTAAACTCAAATGCACTCCATTTTCTTTCCTTTTTTAAATTTTCTTTCTTTCTTTCTTATTCTCTGTCTGTTTCTCTCCCTCTCTGTCTCTCTCTGCGTCTCTCTCTCTCTCTCTCTGCAGGTACAGGAAGTAAATGATTTGCCTGGAACCACACTGTCTAGCTCTTAATTGCCTTCAGAAACATCAGCACAACCAAACCAGTCACATTAGAATTCCACATGGACTACAAAACAGGCTTAGCCGTGCTTTTCTGTCCCTTCATAATAACACTGTGTGTGTGTGTGTGTGTATGTGTGTGTGTGTGTGTGTGTGTGTGTGCGCGTGCGCGTGTGCGTGTGCGTGTGCGTGTACGTGTGCTGCTCTTGGCTGTCAGTTATACAACTTCCTCTGGAATTTAATGCAAGGCAAACATCTTAAAACAACAAGGTGATGCTTTCTATCCATAAAGTCAACACTATTTTAAATGACATAATTTACATTGTGTTGACATTTTGTGGTGCATTGGTGAAAAAGGGGACATCATAATAGAATAATCAGTAACTGTCAGTGTTGGAATTGGGCAGTATATTGTTGCATCTCTCTCTCTCACTCTCTCTCTCTCTCTCTCTCTCTCTCTCTCTCTGTTGAGCATTATGGTTAATCGCATTATTGCACTCCTCTGTGAAAGGACCCAGTAGTCAGGCAGATAAAAGGGCAGTCCCAAGTCCCCCAGGGGTCCTGACAGGCAGGGATCAAAGGAGAGGCTGCTTAACCAAAGCGATGTTGCTTTGATACCAGACACACACAGTGAGAGAGAGACAGAGACAGAGAGAGAGAGATGAAGCGAGAGCTTGGGGATGACAGTGTTTCATCCTGTTTCAGCAGGTATCTTGTTTTACCTGCTGCAGCTGATTCATCTCTCTCTCTCTTTCTCTCTGTCTTTGTCTCTCTCTCTCTCCCCCTCTCTCTCTGTCTCTCTCTTTCTCTCTGTCTTTGTCTCTCTCTCTCCCCCGCTCTCTCTGTCTCTCTCTTTCTCTCTGTCTTTGTCTCTCTCTCTCTCTCTCTCTCTCTGTATCTGTCTGTGTGTCTCTCTCTGTCTGTGTCTCTGTCTCTCTCTCTCCCTCTCTGTCTCTCTCTTTCTCTTTCTCTCTCTCTCTTTGTCTGTATCTCTGTCTCCCTCTCTCTCCTTCTCTGTGTCTCTCTCTTTGTGTCTCTCTCTCACTCTCTGTCTCTGTCTCTGTCTGTCTCTCTCACTCTCTCTTTCTCTCATGTTACAGTATTCATCCAGCAACTCTCAAAAACTGTATGGTGTGTAGATGTTTGTGTATGGGGGGGGTGTTTGCGTATAAACAGGAATGGCGAAGTGTGAATGTATCAGTAATAAACTTTGACCCTGCTATCCCGGGACCTTTACAAGGTCAAAGGTCAGCCAGGCCTGATAAACGCTGTTCGCTTGGTTAGAATGTGATTGATCTGTCCAGCAGGAAACGGAGGATAAAGTCCAGTGTGAGAATGTAATCCCTTCAAACATACACAAACTCGCACAAACATGTTGACTGGCACTCATTAATTGTGCATTTTGCAGAGAAGTCTGGGAACGCCACCAGCAGGCTGTGGAAGGTAAGTGCAGACTATAATTCAGCCACAGGATATTCCTGGTTTTCTGGTCTGAACTGCTATTGTAGAGATGTTTCTTTGTGTGTACTGGTCTGTGTGGAGGTGTTTAGTGGCTGTTCTGTGTATCTGAAGGGGATGGGGGAGGAGACGTGAACAGAGCATCTTAAACCGTGGTCTGGAGTCCAGCAAATACACCTCTAACCAATCACAGTATTTCTGACAAGGCGACCAATCACAGCTCCAGCTGAGTTAAAGTGTGTTCTAATGAATCAAGGACCAACAAAAGTCTAATTGTTTTGGTCAGTCTTTTACTGTTAAAGGAACAGATGGGCTGATGGAATTATAAAGGACCCATATTCTACATTTTGCTTCTCTTTCTTTTTTTTTTTCCCTTTTTGTTTATCAAAAAGACAACATAACTCATCACATTTGATGAGTGTTTTCCAACAAGCTCTTTTTGTTCAAGACTGGTAGATGTAACCTCTTTTCTGTGGGGGGTTTGACATCACAAAAACTGATTATAAAAATATGCAGATGTGGACTGTGTGGCTGGGGCAGCAAAAGTGTACATATTTTAAGCCTTTTTTAGTGAAGATTCAGACCCTTTATTGTATTGAAAGCCTTGCAATCGCAATATTTAGCTGTAAAATTGCAATACAGATATTCTGTCCATATCGTGCAGCCCTAAAAAACAGCAGTTTAGTGATTGCCCATCTCAAACACATGTCCTGAACCTGGCAATGAATCAGGTGTGTTAGAACATGGAACTCATTAGCCGGTGCCAAATTCTGACCATCTAGGACCAAAACTGGACTCTCAGTGTGAGACACACTCCTATTACACTGCACACTCAATTTCTGGGTGTTTGCCACAGTGGCCATACAGTATGTAGTTTTAATAGGTTCGTCACTGAGGGTGGGCCTCAAGGGTCTCGTTCACCCAGTTAGTTAGCTTGGGAGGTCAGAATCTCTTGGTTGTAGCTCAGTGTTGTTCTCCAAAACAGCCTCATCCAAAGTTCTGCAGACATTTATACTTGATTAGACAAATGTCCACTCAGGGACGTTCATATGCTTGGTTTTAATATGTATCTGGCCAGCACAAAGCACACAATGCAATGAATAACTACAACCTTTGGAGTGACATCAAAAAGTTATTCCGTCCTAAAACTTGTTTTTAAAGGTTTTATTTATGTATTGTTGGTTTTTGTTGGCTTATGTATTGTTGGGTTATGTGTTGGCTAGTTCTTCTGTGACCGTTGTTGTATAGATGCTCTGACTGCAGTATCTTGGTTAAATAGTTGACTCAGATTTAAGCTGTTTTTCAGGTAAGAAACAGTTGTGGACTTCTTAAGCACTGATGTACGTCGCTCTGGATAAGAGCATCAGCTAAATGCCATAAATGTAAATGTATTTATCCCTACATAGTCTGGACTGAAGCCCCCACCCAACTATATCCAGTACTAGATTTTGTAACCAGACTACAATAGAAACAACTCCACCTTTGCACTGTGGATCCAATGTAGTACACATACACATATACATATTACATAGTACACATGCATACATATCATATACTACATAATACATTTTATATAATACAAACCACTAAAAACTCTTTCTATCCACGTTTGCACTGTGAATGCACCATATTTGAACAGCCTTGTTGTCTTATTGTATTGTATTGGTGTTTTCCAATCTGTGTGCCTTATACATATGGCAAAATGAACAACAAAGTTGGCTTGATTTTGATATATTCTGCTGCACAATGTTGCATCTTTGAGCATCATGAATCTATGATTAAGGTCCTATGATTAATTTATGCTTAAGGCCTTGTGGGGTGGATAATTATCAAAAGTTCCACCCATATTCAAAATACATCAATAGAAGTTGGGGTTCTTAGTGTGTAGAGAGACATTTAGCATTTTTTAGTATATGAATATTTTGTGGAAGATTTGAACAAATATGGTTTTCCTGTTGAGCGAAGAGAGCAGAGGGAGCAGTTTGGGCGCTGTTCTTTTAGAAAGCACATTTTAAAGCACAGTATAAAGCAGCGCTGTCGATCTCCAGTCCTGGAGGGCCGTGGTCCAGCATGTTTTGTTAATTTACTTGTAGAGAAAAACGTGGTTCACTCACCAGTTAATTGTCAGGTTTAGTGAATGTGTTTGAGGAGGAGAGCCATCAAACTGTGCTGAACCAATACGTATTGCCCTCCAGTATGACACCCCTGGTGTAAAGTAACGCTAGAGCTTAGCAGATACATAATGTATTGATGTGAGAAAAGAGAAAGAGACGTTGTGCCATCTTTGCATGCAGAGAAGCACTTACACTGTCAGTAGCCAGACAGTTGGTTCTTCATTCCTGGTGGGTCAGGCAGGGAGGCCCTTGGTTTTGCTCAACCAAACCCAAGCGAGGCTCAGCCCCACTCAAAACACTCAGCCACCCCTGGACAACAGCAGATCAAACTCACACCGAGAAGCCCTGCTGGGCCCTTTGTGTGTGTGTATGGGTGTGTTTGTGTGTGCTCCTTTACTCAAATGCTGTGTGAGAACAGACAACAAGGTGTGGCGACATCGAGATACAGATCAAAGCTGTTCAGAATTCGTTGTGTTTGCAGTTTTCTACATGTTCTAAGCATCAGGTGCATTTCTGTATAGAGTGGCCCCTAACGTGAATGTCACATGATATATGGCACACAGGAGTGAGTGCTTGGCTCAGTTATGGAAATAAATGGTTGGATGAACTTAATTATGCCTCACATTCATTCAGGCAAATAAAGTCAGTAAATACAAACCGTAACTTCCTCATGAAACACTACTGATGATAAAATGCAGGGCTTTAAGAAGAACAAAGTGAAAAACAAGCGAACATCCAAAACACTTCATGGAGGAAATTTTGGACTGCTGCTGCGTCACAGGGCAGCAGCCAATCAGCAGCAAAGAGAAATAAATTGTGCTCTTGGATTGGCTACTTTTAAACCTCCCTTCTCTGAGTACAGCGGTATTTCATCATCCCAAGACGTGCTTTCTTTGTGTTTCTCTCCACCGTATCAAAAATATATAGTCATTTTTATATGGAATTGTAGCACCTAAATGTATGAAAATGTATATATATATATATAATGTATATAAATAAATAAATATATATTATATATTACAGGAAAGCAATGTCACTATGTTTGTGGTTTGTTTTGGAGTCTTGAGTGTGGGCGGTGTGTTGGTGCTGAAATCAAGGCTGAATTCGTTCATTTTAGTTTCTGTTCTATGGCTCTGTGTCCTTCAAATTGTTCTCCACCCATTTTTCTCTTGTTGTACTGATGTTCCTTTTTTTTCCTTCTGCAAAACTCCCCTTTTCTAACCTTGATCCTGTTTGGTTGTTCCATTTCAGCTGTCAGGAGTCGTTCCCTGCAAGCTCAGCTTCAGATTTCCTCTATTAAATTTGAATGAGATTTAAATTCCTTGGTGTAAACACTCTTTTCCTCCATTTGTCCGTCTTCTCTGAGATCAGGGATTCATGAGTTATGCCGTGGTCTTCAGTAGAGGTGGGAGATATTGGAATTGAGTGGTGAGGTATCGTTTTGGCCTCGGGAGGGAGAATGAACTGTCAGCTACAGTTATTGTGTAGGAAGACACAAAGCTATATTTATAAACACACACACACACAATACTTACACACTAGTGGCTTAAGAATCTCCAAGGCAAACGGCGAAGACAATTACAGAAGAGACATACACACACACACGCAATCCTCAAAGCACTGATACAAACCACACACAAAGACATCTAAACAAAGGGGAGCACTCACTCACACGCACTTCCCCTTAAAAACCTTTTAGCTCATTTTATTAGTGAACTCCTCCAGCACACGCATACGACACACCCTGTACAGACATGTTCACACACACATTTTTAGCAGAAAGTAAATATATCCAAACTACGCCAAGCGTTTGCTTGTGGCAGCTTTTAAGCGATGACAGTTATTAGCCTGCTATTGTCTTTTATTGGCCTTTTAACTGCATTAGTATCAGGAAATGTCGCTTGTTTACTCCCCACATTCATCCGCTGTCCAAACAGACGTGAGGCCGCAGGGGTGTGTACGTGAAAGTCATGTATCTGCAAATACTAAAATACACCATATGTGACACAGTCATGATAAACCATGGTGAAATACATGAGAATGTCTTTCTTTTGTTTATCTGTAGAACCTTAGTGGTACAAAATGACTGAAGGAAGTGTTTGAACAAAAGTTAAGAAGTAAAATGCGCATTAGTTTTTAAATCTTATAGAAAAGAATAAAGAAGTAATGACATGCTACATGATGGTGATATTGTTCAAAATGCAGCTGAAATGTTAACAACTTGATTTAAAGGACCTATATTCTCACTTTTGTGTGTGTTTTCTTGTCCTATGGTCCAAATATGACCTTTGTGTTGTTATACTGTATGTGTGTGTTAATTTTTCATTTCTGTTCTAATTGGCTGTGTTTTATTGTACTTATTGTTTGAAGCACTTCTTATAATGTCTGTGGTTGGGGCTAAACAGCTGTAGGCTGAATATGGGACAGGGGTCACCAACCTTTTAGAAAGTGAGAGCTACTTCACAGCTACTGAGCCACATGAAGGCTGCCAGTTTGATACACTAGAACAGAGTTTACCTAAACTTATCTAAACTTCATGTATAATAAACATGTTTTAAATGACTTTTTTTTTTAGATATTGTCATTTTCAAATCTATATAAATGCAAATGTGATTAAAGAACAATAGCAACAGAATCAAATTAAATGTTAGATGTTGCTTACTAGTGAGTTGTGCTGTTTTTAGAGCTGACCCGCAAGGCTACTCATGTGGTCCTTGGGGGGACCATGTTGGTGACCCCTGCTATAGGACATAGTAAATGATGTGATTGTATTTGCCTGAGTGTCTAAAGGTGTTTCTCTGCCTATTAGCCTGTGAGTGCTGGGATAGGCTCCAGGATCCACACTAATCCTGGTTAAGAGAAGCAGCTTGGATGGATGGATGGACATATGTAAATATGCTGGTTTCTATAAAACTGTCCTTATGTCTGTCCTTAAAGCTTCATTTCCATATGTGTTCTTCACGGTCTAAAGAGTGAACGAAAACATTTTGATTTTGATTTCCATGCCATGGGTCCTTTCAGCAAGGTCAGGATTTGAGATGTGAGAAACAGCAGGAACATACAAATGTGAGTGTGTCCACCCAAGGTGAACCAAATTAGGTTTTTAAATGAAGACACAGGATTTCAGCAGTTAATTCACGTGCAAATAGAAGTGTGGTCTGTAAAATGGCTTGATTACTTTGTGTTAAGTTTATAGTCCAGGTTTTAATGGACAGTGTGAGGACCTTCCCATTGATGCTGCCCCAGGCAGTCATTGAGAAACGTCCAATAAGGTTTTTTAAATATTCAGTTTTATTTTTCAATATATTTAGGTACTTAAGCTGGACATATATTACAAAACCTTTAGAATAAAAAGACTATATGGTGCTTCTGAACTTCACGTCATGTGACCTCCCCGGTCGGTTATTGGCCCGTAATACATAACTGCCTGTGTCCATGCATGGAGGTGCTTCTAGCAGTGCTGAATGTCAAAAAAGACATATGGAGATCCTTTTAAGTGTATTTACAATGGTAGTTCAGTCTCGTTTAGTTATTTTACCGTTTGAAGTATACGGCCGTCTTTCAGAATAAGCAAGTCTTCTCCATAACAATGTAAATGGTAGAGAAAGTTGAAGTCATTCTCCCTGCTGGTATAAAATAAATGTTCTTTGTGCCCCACCCTAGTCCGTTTGATGTCTTTTACTGGAGTCATTGTACTGAAGAAATGTTGATGAGAATTTATTGCTAATACTATTGCATATAGCTGTGGTTGCCTTCTGGCATCATTACTAAAGAGCCACTACAGATTATATGTCTCGCTTTGATCTAACCATCACATGGCTCGAAGGACATCACATGTTTGCGTGTGTATATTGAAGCAGAGACAGAGAAATCTGAGTGTGGGTGTGTGTTTTGTCTCTTTGTACTCTTTTGAGGCCTGCAGAGTGTTCTCACCTCTGACCTCTCTCTTCTGTTCCCTCTCTCCAGTGGCTAAATGAAAGAGTGCACTCGCTTCAGCAGGACACTGTTGTGTAGACTGTTCTCTGTGGTGTAGCCTTTTAATAAGACTCTAATATGCTCACCTTTTTATTCATATTTGATGTTAATGTACAAGTAAGGACCTGAATACAGCATGTTAGGGCTGTATAATGTGTACAAAACCTGGTTATACATGATTACACTGCTAAATATTGGGCTTGACATATAATATAATATAATAACCCCCCCTCGGATAGGTTTACTATAGTTGGTTTATTTAAGTGCATTCATTTGCCAGAAACACTCTTATAAACTCATTTGTAGTGTCCTAAGTTTTTCAGGTTGCTCACAGTACACATTAAACATTTAGTGAGTTTTTAAAGGGATAATTTACAAATTGTTGGGGGAAAGTGGAAAAAGTTAATGCAACATCGGCATGGAATAAACTTTATTATGAATGTTTTTACAAGTTTGACTGCATGAGTGCCATTTATTTGCTGAAGTTAATATATTGGGAAAAAAAAGTGGCATGTGCCAAAGTTTGGGAACTTTTTCAGTAGGTCTCAAAACTTATTTGACTGATTATGCTTTTAATCCAGGTTTAGGCAATTATGTAGATTTTGTGACCCTCCAGCCTTCTCAGTATTGTTCTTGCACTCAATAGCTTTGGGCTCATCTAAGCATCTGACTGAGGATCTGAAACCAACAAAATTATAAAAAGATTTCCTACTCTTAATTTTCACTGTCTGAAACGTCAGTATGAACTGGGTGTTGAGGTAGAATGGTTGAAGCCAAGAAATGATCTGAAGGCAAAATCCACCAGAAATCTGCTCATAGTCTGGTTAGATATGCAAAGCAAAACCCACACATCACTGCCATGGTCCTACAGGGAGACCTGGCTCATACAGGAATAGTGATGAGCTGTGGTGGGTCTTTTCTTATGCTTTGGGACTATATGATGGAAGGAGCACAAAAAATTTAAGAATAGAAGAAAGAAAGATGGTTCACAGTCAGTGAAGAAACTGAAGAAGAAAAGAAGTTGTATGCTACAACAAGGCAATGGTCCAATTATACATAAGCAGCAACATGGAGCTTTAGGAAATGAAAGATTATGTTTTTGCAATAGTCTTCACTGTCCCAAGACTAATAACAATTATTGAAAATCTATTTAGTTGATCTTAAACATGCTGTGCGTATAAAATGACTTATGAAGTAAATAGAAGAAAACTAAAATTCGAACATTATAAGAGAACAAAACATTTGGCACATGCAATTGCCAAGGATTTTGCAGTAGTTCACGTGAGGTATATTTTCCATTCACAAAGTGAACGTGTAGTAAACAGAGTGGTTAAAACTCTCCTCCAAGCATGGTGAGACACATGGCAGTGCTGAGTGACTACTGGCTCAAAATAAACATTTTGAAATTTATATCTGGTTGGGAGACAGATTTTTCTTATTGTCTTATTATGACAAATTCAGTTCAGTTTTGGATTTCATCTTAAAATGTTTTTAAACGACTTATTTGTAATAACAAATACAGTACCTGCATGTTCACCAGGGTCCCCTCTAGACTCGTATTGTGTAATGGATGATTAAAGTTTGTGAATTGAAGATAAGAAAGTAAAGTAAATGTGAAATTAAATCTCATAAATGACCTGTTTCATCATTTTAGCCCCAATTCTTTGAAGTAAGAGTTTGATGTAGGGAATGTAAACATGGTTAAAGTTTCAAAGTGCTCACTCCCAGTCCATACAGTCCAAATATGTGACTACTGGCTCAAAATAAACATTTTGAAATTTATATCTGGTTGGGAGACAGATTTTTCTTATTGTCTTATTATGACAAATTCAGTTCAGTTTTGGATTTCATCTTAAAATGTTTTTAAACGACTTATTTGTAATAACAAATACAGTACCTGCATGTTCACCAGGGTCCCCTCTAGACTCGTATTGTGTAATGGATGATTAAAGTTTGTGAATTGAAGATAAGAAAGTAAAGTAAATGTGAAATTAAATCTCATAAATGACCTGTTTCATCATTTTAGCCCCAATTCTTTGAAGTAAGAGTTTGATGTAGGGAATGTAAACATGGTTAAAGTTTCAAAGTGCTCACTCCCAGTCCATACAGTCCAAATATGGAAACTAAGCTGGAAAAACAGGCTGTTTTTAATTTGCTTCTGTGAAGTCATGCAAACCAGTGCATCCATTCATACTCACCTCTTCGATCTACGGCAGGTTAAATTACAAGTAGGGTTTCAGCCTGGACTGATGGGGCACAATACAGGGCAGCTAATTAGAACAGATCCAATTTACATATCAGTCATTAACATACAGTATGAAAAACCTCCTAAAAATGACTTCTGAGGTCAGACCATGTGGGTGAACCCCAGAGAAAAATATAAAATACACAATGTAGGATGTGGGCTGAATGATTTTATAAACTAAATGCATCTGGATATAAAACACTGCTAAAATCATCTCTTTCACAAGGCCTTTGCCATGACCTTTGACCTAGCAAAAACTTATAGTCCAAACAAGTGCTGGATCTAGTTACATTTACAGAGAGATACAGAGAAGGAGAGAGAGAGAGAGAGAGAGAGATTGTCCTAAATGTTCTCTGTCACGATTGTGCTGTTCTAAGCTCTCTCTCTCGCTGTCTCTCTCTCTCTGTCTCGCTCTCTGTCTCGCTCTCTGTCTCGCTCTCTCTGTCTCGCTCTCTCTCTGTCTGTCTGTCTGTCTGTCTGTCTGTCTGTTTGTCTCTCTCTCTCTCTCTGTCTCTCTCTCTTGCTCTCTCTCTCTGTCTCTGCCTCTGCCTCTCTGTCTGTCCCTCTAAGTCTCCCTCTCTCTATCCCTCCCTTCCGGTCTCTCTCTCTGTCTCTCTCTCTCCCTCGCTGCCTCTCTCTCTCTCTCTCTCTCTCTGTCTCTGTCTCATTTTCGAACTCTCTAGCTTTCTAACTCCCTCATGCACTCACTTCAAAGAGGGGGAAAAGTCATCTGCCTCCCGCGGCCTGCCAACATGCAGACCACCAGGGGAAGTGAGGGAGCGAAAGAAGAGAGAGGAAGAGAGAGATGGCAGCAGAGATTGGCCTGTCGGGGTCTTTTGAAGGGAAGAAAGACTGGATCCTGTTCAGAGGCCACTGATAAAGAACCTAGAGGGGCACCGGAGGGGGTGAGCGTGTTATATGAAGGAAGCCAGTTTCTAAAAGGAGAGACAGTGCAGCTGTATGTGTGTGTTTAGTGTGATATCTATGCTAAACATTGAAACCTGCATGCATTTAAAGAACCGGATCAGGATTCACACATGAATAGCACATAATAATATTAAGAAATCTTTTTTTTTTGAGGTTACCATAAGACATTGTGTCGAAATAAAATCAGGCCCAGTTTCCCATACAGGGATTAAGTCTAGTGATGTGTCCATGTGTAGTCCAGGACTAGGCTTAATCCCTGTTCAAGAAACTGACCCATAATGCTGCAGCTTGACCAGTCACCAGCGTTTGAAACTGCGGATTGAATAAAAGCTCACTGACATTATTAGTGAAACAAGTTTAGTAGAGAGTAGTTTGTGCTCAGGGTGTGTATCCAAAGAAAAGACACTCAAAGGTAGTAACCAAGCTGTACTTGAGTTGACAGATTTTACTTCATTCAATGTGCATCCTCCTGTTTTCTGAATAATTTGTTAATTTTGTACAGCGCTGAGAGAATTTAGACCCTGAAGATCCAGAGGGCGACGGACTCCATGTCTGCGGATAAGCTGGGGCTTTGGTTTGCCAGTTGTTTTTGCTTCGAGAGAGAAAGAGAGAATTATATGCTTTCTGTTTATTTTTCAACCATTTTATGATAACTAGGGATGCACCGAATTTTCGGCCACCGAAAATTTTCGGCCGAAAATGGGGGGAAATGCATTTTTTTTAATTGACCGAAAACAGTAATGACGTAATCAACAACCGCAGACTGCACGCACCAGACTGGATTACAGTCAACTTGTCTCTAGTGTGGGCGCATTTC
>JBBPDH010000104.1:32543368-32554358 GCA_037974565.1 Clupeocharax schoutedeni
CCATCCATAGAGTGGAGACTCTTAAGAGGTCATCCATGACTTTCTGTTTCAGTTGGGCAGAAATATGAGGGAATATAGAGGTCAAATGTTCTTTTAACACAATAGAAAATACGTTTTAACATCCAAATGAAGTGATTTCCTGTGGGATCAGTAACATTTTCTGATTCTGATTCTAAAACGAGATGTTGATCTTTATAAATCAGGTAGTTTTTTTAAAAAAAAGAATAGCTATACAAATCAAATTATAACTCGCAATAACCTTGTTTAATCTAAGAAGTTCATTGAATTTCTTATAAAAAAATTATCCGAACAAAACCCTTTGTTTTAAGTGGAGTTAAACTGTTGCTAGGCTATACTGAGTTAGCTTGTATTTCTTTGTTTAGACAGTTGTAATCCCTTGTTTGGACACATTTGGTGATGACCATCAATGTACTGGATCCAGAAATAACTGTCTAGCTAAAATGCTTTATTAAGTTCTTTCTACCCAAACAACCATGACATTCTGAATTCAACTTTTCTTTTGATTTTTGAAAACTAAAATCCAAGCACAAGACAGTAGTTTGCCAGTTCCACTGTGCCAAAGTTAATATGTAAAATAACTAACCATGTTCCCAGTACCATCATAGTAATAGATATATAGTGAGGTAGATATTTTACTTGGAAGTTTAATATTATTAATGATCGCATGCAAATGGTAAATCATAATCGTTCGTCTGTCAGTAAGTGATTCTTTGGCGAGTCATTTTGCAAATGAGAAGCCTTGAAATGAGAACCTTTTAAAGAAGACTTTTCAAGGCCCTCCACATAATGTAAACATTATAGGAAGAAATTTCAAATGGATATAAAACCTTTACAATCGATGATGGTTTCATTAGTCTTTCAGGGTTCTTTAAGGGAAGCATAATGTTTCTTCCACAGCATCACTTGTTTTGAAAGTGTATAGGGTTCTTTTAAAATTAGAAACAGACACTTTGTGTCTCTCTGGCTGTTCAAATTACGTAGCATGATAATAACCGTCTTGAGGGTATGAATCACATTAATAACCTATTAATAGTCTACATAATGATTTACACTCAAATTCCCAAACTGACCTCCCACTGGTATTTTCCCTCTAGACCAGTTAAGCTGTATGATTAACACTGTCATTACAAGCCTGAGCCTAACAGGCCTTCTCTCTCTCTCTCTCTCTCTCTCTCTCTCTCTCTGAAGAAACAGAAGCCTCTTTGGACAGTGAATGTTAAACAGAAGTGTGTGGGTGTGGTGAGTGGTGTGTGGTGTGTGTGAGTGCTAGGGGAATGCTATTTGTCATCTGTATACATTGGTGTGTGGGTGTGTGTGTGTGTGTGCGTGTGTGTGTGTGTGTGTGTGTGTGTGTGATCAAGAAGAGACAGAATTGAACCACTAGACATTAGTGGTTAAAGACAGCTTGGTATGTTAAGATGAACAAACAGACCCAGACAGGTTGGAGAAAGCCGTACCACCACACACACACACATACACAAACACACAGCAGGGCAAGAAAGAAAGGCCAAAGGTTACTTGGACTTTGCTGTTTATCTTCGTCCTCCTTTTCTTCTTGACCTTTTCTCCTCATTGTGTGTTAGATTCTTTTTTCCGCGTCAGGTCAGATATTATCCTGCGCTGTGCTGTGCTGTGCAGACGCATGCAAAAAGGTAGATTCAGTCTTCATTGTTACTGAACAGGACCATTTCCAGAAAACACCGCAGGCCAGCAGATTGCACAGCAACTTCCACGCTGTTTCCAACAACAAAAAGCTCCATGTTGCTCTCCTGGGAAATTGAGCTTATTCAAATTTAGACCGTATTCAGTTGCAACCCTCTGTCATGTTTCGCTAAAATATCATTTCGATGTCATTTGGAAATCAGTTATTGCTAATCTATCAGTGGCACATTTGTGTCGTAAAAGGGCCTTAAAGCAGCAAACAGCAGCCAAACTCTGGAGCGCTGCAGAGAAAAAAAGGGAAAAAAGATGCAGGATGTTTTATGGAAGGAAACCCAGCTTTAACTGTTTTTAACATTTGCAGGGTTCCCAGAGACCCATAAAAGTCTTATAAAATAGATATTAAAAGCAACTATATCCAGCCAACGGTGGTCTGGAAGAGTATAGGAAGGAAGGAGATAAGTGACTGGAGCCAGACAGGAAAACTGAGGAGAGGTCAAGTGATTGACACATGCATCTCAGACACCAATTTTTATAGTTGATTTCAATCTGAGTTTGTGTGTTGATGCAGAATTAGTATTATTGTTACTTTTTTTGAAAAATGAGGTTTAAAAAGTGAATCAGATTTTTAGGTTTTAACTCCTTTTACATGAATTGGTTGAAACATGAAGTGAAATGAAGGAGACAGTGGCAGAGACAGGAGGATGGGCGAACGGCAAAAGTCAGGGTTAGAATGTGTGGGTGGCAGGGCTGGGATTAGCCTGGGGGCCACTGGAACACAATGTCTTCCTGCAGACAGCTCTCCTGAACACATGCTGTCTGACAGGCATGAAAAAGCTTCAACTCGGTGGGAAGTCAAAGGTCACCAAGCATTAGAGCACTCACTTAGCTGTTCATTCCTTCAGGCCACTTCGGAGATGGTACCTTCATGTTCCACCAGACAACATCTCTGGATCCTATGTTTGACTCATTTCATTTATTTGTGTGAGTTTGGTTTGGATGCTCCTGCAGTACCACTGGTTGGTGCACAATTCGCTTTACTGTCAGTGTTTTGAGTGCAGCTGGTTTCATTTTGCTGGACGTCAAAGGTGTCATTCATTTCACTTTATGAGTAATTTCACTTTCAAGTTATTTTGCCAAATGAAAAAATGTCATTTAAGATTTTTTTTCTTTGTAAATCATCTTTTTCATGAAACACAGCTACACCAAAACTCTACCACCGCAGTTGTTTTTGGACGGCAACTTTAGTGTCATAGTCATACTCTGAGTCATATGTTATGGGTTCCCATGTTCTTTTGGCTTTGCTTTTGCTCAGGAACAGAATGTTGCATTCTCTGTTTATTGGACCATTTAAAATCTTCTTTTTGTCAGGAAGCAAATATTGTAGAACTGTGGAGTGATAAAGGAATGCTTTAGAACAGGGGTCCCCAAACTTTTTCCCATGAGGGCCACATAACTTTTCCCTTCTCTGATGGGGGCCAGGGTCAGTTTGTAACAGAAAAAGTATGACGATCGCAGGGGTGCCGAAATGTAAACACTTATTGTTTTCCAGAAAGCCGCACATAACCAAATATTAATAACCCTTTCCGAGATCACGTTCATGTTCTGGGCAAAGTGAGGTTGTAGTGGCAACATTTATTTTTAGCGTGGTTCACAATTCAAATCAAATTAGCTTTATTGACATGAGGAAACATTTCCAGGGATTCAGTCGGGCAGGAACCACTACACCCCAGTGTTCTATGGGGCATTAGTCGCATGGCCAGTAATAATAATGCGGCGGGAAAAAATAAAGCGTCTCTGGTATTGTTCAGGGGGCCGGGTCAAATGTTGAGGCGGGCCGTGTCCGGCCCGCGGGCCGTAGTTTGGGGACCACTGCTTTAGAATCTGTCTTTGCACTATTGATTACAACAGATAGCAACTTTCATCAGACTTAGAAGAGAACACGCTGTGTCTGACAGTAGAAATCGCTTGACTACAGGATTCGGATCAGTAAATTCATGTGGTGTGTGACTACATAAAAAAATTACCAAAGTAACTTTCAAGAGCAACTGGAGCCACACTGTAAACAGCAGTTCTGGTCACTTTTGTGTTTTCTTTTGGTATCCTCACGCCATAAAACCTCAGATCTACCGCCATGCTGACAACCAAATTCCGCTCCCTGGAAAACTAGACTCATCTCAGAAAGATGCATGTTTACAGTTTAAATTTATTGTTGACTGAAGAATGTTGACTGAAAAGTTGTGTGACGGTGCTGCCCAGTATTTCTTAGTGTTTCTGAGTTTATTCAGTACAAGAAACTGACCTTTACAGTCGTGGCACTAGAATAGTCTGGTTCTATTGATACTAAAGTGATGACGAACAAAAACACTCATTAACACACACTTTTAACACACAATTTTCCTTTATAATCATGGCAAGAATCTGCCATCTGGTCATCTTATTAACTGGTTGTGAGGTGATGCAGAGTCAAGTTCTGCACGCAGTAGCTGTTTCATCCCATTGGCTGTAACTTAATAGCTCTTTAATGTCAATTGCCTGTTGATCCACATCATAATAATAATTACATTAGGTGGCCTTTTACTGTATAGATCAGTAGTGAGGAATAACAAAATGACAGTTTCTGACTGCCATATTCACACACAGAACACACACACACTGTACACACACAGTCACACACACTTACAAAGGTCTCTTTCTGTGACAGGCCGGAGAGAGCGGGCTGATGTTTAATAATAAAATGGTGAACATACTGGGAAAGTTATTTTAGTAAATGATGCAGATGTCGAAAATGTGTGCAGAAATATATATCTATATCCACCCAGTCTCATAGATATATATGTAACATGTGTGTAAGTGTGTGTGTGTGTATATGTGTGTGTTTTAAGCCCTAGTTACGCAGACACGGTCAGATACACATCTCCCGCCGGGCTGATCAGACGCGGCGCAGGAGAACGTCCAGCCTCTGAGATGTGACTGTTCCTGGGAGAAACCCAGAGTGAGGGAACATAAACACTGCTCAGAGCCGCCCTTTGTAACTCAATACCTGTGGAATTCACAGGTAGCGTTTTAGTCCCGTCATTAACCCTGTGCAGCGTCAGCATGGGCTGCATTAAAATACCTCAATTATTAAACATCAGCCCGCTCTCTCCGGCCTGTCACAGAAAGAGACCTTTGTAAGTGTGTGTAACTGTGTGTGTACAGTGTGTGTGTGTGTGTGTTTGTGTGTGAATTAGGGGGACAGAGAGAGAATATTCTCCAGTGAGGCTGCCTAGATGAATGTGTGTTTAGAGTATCTTGTTTCTTTGGGGATTCTGAGGCTGGTGGTAATGTCAGCGGATTGAAAACCTGTAATGTCTGGTAATCTTAAGTCAATACATGTGGAGGAAGCCCAGTGGCCTCCAAGTTCATGTTTCCAAAGACCACCAGAGCGCTGTTCTGTCCCGTGTCAAGCGCTCAGGTTAAATGAAATGTCTGCTTGACTGAACCAGTGCTGATATTCATCAGACGCTTCATTTATTTGGAAACTTTGCCACCGATTTTGTGGGTTTTTTTTCCTTTTTCTCCTTCTGTGTAATAGAGTCAAACAATCGTCCATATTAGCCAATCACCACTGCTTGCTTTGCTTTCACTGTTGTTACACTAGCTGTAAATCTGTGAGCTGTATTTATTTTAAAAAATATAATGTTGTGTCACAATATGGTCTTTAATTCTATTTAAGTTCGCACCTACAAGGAAAACTTGGCGTCACATTACGTGGAAATGCTTTGAACTTTTAAAAGGTTCTACAGACATGAGTATCTCATTTACAAGAAATGGTTCAGTTGAAAGGTTAGGGGCTCTTTCCCCCCAGAGACAACAGTCAAACCCCCAACACTCAACATTTTCAGACCTTAGACACATTAAGCGTAAGCTGTTTAAATAATTGTCTGTGGTGGAAGAAGCAGATTAATTAGTATTTAAGTTAGGGGTGGGAAATATATAGCGTTATTGTGGTCGATTTTGCTTCTATGCTTTTCGGTGTGTACTGGAATGTTATCAGTACTTAAATACCAGCCAATGTTTCTTTAGACAGAGAGTTTCTTTAGAATCCAGTATTACTGAATTTAGAGCCGTACTATGTGTAAAATCTAAGATTTAAGGGAGGCACTGATTCGTTTTGTCTGTATTAAAGTTACGTCATGTGTTTTGCCACATTGTCACCCCATTTAAACGTTAGCCAGTAACGAGGAAAGGGGTGGTATTGACTCATGGTAAAGTTTATAGTCTCCAGGTGGGCATGATAGGAAATCTTTATTTTCGATCATGTGGAACAAGTCCCTACCCATGTCTCGTCATTAACAAAATAAATAAAACCAGGAACCCCCCGGCTATACATCACCGACCCCACTTTGAGAGCCATGACCTTAAGTAACCAAAAGTGTTTTCTATGGCATCTCTCCAAGAACTCTTTTTGTTACCTTTAAGTTTTGGGGTGTATGTTCAAAAAATTCCTAAAGATTTGACTGTTTTTGTTCTCTTAAAATTGAGTCAAATGGAGCCTCACGCAGTGTTGAAAAAGCATGTTTCCAGAAAGAAAGCTTACAACTGAATTTGTTTTTAGGCTTTTTTAACTGTCCTTTCATTAAGTTCCCAGCAAACGACACGCATTGCAGTTCAATCTTATACATATATTATACATACAGACAGTACATCACTCAGAAATAAGAGCTAGAACAGCTGTAACTGTGTTTAAAGTACTCAGTCCCACATCAGCTTTCGTGTTTCAGCAGCACTGAATGCAGCTTGCATGCATGAGCCAGTCTGGAAACAAACGAGCAGCAGTTTAAATGCATAGCAAATAAACACATGAATTGACCCAAACGGTGAAATGAATTCGAGGATATGTGAGGTGCAGCGCCGATTTCTGTCCGTGTCCTCATTTCCCCCTTTGCTCTGCTTTGCGTGCTCCGTCCAAACGTAGGGCAGTTAAAATGGGTCAGTTGAAGGCACTTTGCTCGTGTGGGTGTGAATGTTCAGCGCTGTGCTGCAGCCCAGAGCCTTAGAAAAACACTTCCTGAGCCAAATTCTGTTTCTCAATGAGAAAACAAGCAAAACTCTTTCAATTTAGAGAGGGCTTGAAGGGCTTGTATTTTTTCATCCACACAGTTAAAGCAAGGACCCTGTGTGTGAGTCTAAGGTGAGAGAAGTGTATTTAATCTTCAACCTTCATGTTCTTAACAAGTGACCCTCTCTGAGAGCGGGGCCTTTATTTCCCTCTTGAAATGAGATGAAAGCATAGATTGTGTGAGTGCATGTATACATGCGTGTGTTTGTGTGTGTGTGTGTGTGTGTGTGTTGACATTGGCATAACCTGCAAGCTGGCATTGTCTGTTTGTTGATTTTAACCTGAGTGTGTGTTGGCTCAGTGAGTCAGGCTATGACACACACTCTGATGTGACCCCCTTCTCAGCATGGCAGTGCCAACTGTCCTGGCACTGCCCAGGCTTGGACAAAGATCTGTGGATGCAGAATGGTGCCCTGGAGGCACATCTGGCCTTTACACACACACACACACACACACACACACACACACACACACACACACACACACACACACTCACTCATATACAGACCAGGCCCAGAAAGGTTTTAGCTGGAGGCGAAAACACTTTATGTGAAGCAAGATTCATTTATTCGGAACAGATAATGTATGTATGGCAGTGTGCACTGGCTCTGCTCTGTTGAAATCGTTATCTGCCCTTTGGGTAGAAAAGTGCCCTGCTGTGTTGGTCCTGGAAAATATGTCTTCATGTCGCAATTTTAAGAAATACAGTAATCCCCCAGTTTTATGCGGATCAGGAGTCGTGGATTCAGTGACACAAGGATTTATTTTGAGAACCGAACTCATAGTTTTACGCGAAAATGCCCACAATAACGCAGAAACTGCAAATATCCTCCGCCTTTTTTTTTGCTTTTTTGTGGAAATAAATATGTTTTCTGGAGCCCCGTTCACCCCGTTCACCTCGCAGCGGTATTCCAATAGTTTTGTCCCAAGACCTTCCAAGTTGCATTTGTATTTTCAGCCCAAGTAGATCAGGTTTTATTCTCCGAAAACCATGAGCCGGAGCGCATTCAGACATGCATCCGCAATCTTCCGAGCTGCTTCTCAGTGGGGAATTGAAATTAGAATACGGATTTACCTTCACATTTTCTTTAAGGGTAATACATTAAGTGTTTTGGAAGCATATTTGGGGGTATATTTTGGGTTAACACTATAGAAAATAGGAATTTTTAGGCTTTTTTTTTTTAACAAAACACAACAAAATGGTTTTTCACTATATGCGGGTGCTCTTGCAGCGTAACCCCAGTGAAAAGCGGGGGATTACTGTACATAAAAAAAAGCATCTCCGTATCAGAGGCCAAGAGACAGAATTTAGGCTCTTTGTTTGGTTTAAACAGGTCCTCACCATGTTTACCTCACCTAACCAGTGCATAACACCTATACCGCGGCACAAGGGGAGGTTGGGCTGAGGAATTTTTTTTTCAGTATCATTGAGCTGCTGCTAAACAAACTTTGTAATGGATTTTCTGAGAGCATAATGTACACACACCTTATAAATTATTGTTTTGTCTGGCTTAAGCTTCAGGTCCTGAATGAAAACGGGTGCGTTCCTGTTCTTTTGTTGCTGTTGCCATTTGTGAAGCCCTTAGAGGGGAACTGGCATTTTTAAAAAATGTATACATAATTCAGTGGCTGTGAGATAAACATCATTCAGGCTGGTCTGATATGAAATGGTTCTTTGTAGAAACACACACTGTCTTTCTTTACAGTGGTGCTGATAGGAACCAGGAGACACCATGTCTACAATGCAAATACAGCCATTTACTATTTATTATTCAAAACAGCCAGTGAACCTACACAGGATTTCTGTGTTTTTGTGTGATTCTTATAAAGTTTAAAGAACGTTTAATTTGAATAAGTAATTGGGGACTGTGTTTTGTCCTACAGCTCCCTGAATGTAACTCTACCCAGTGAGGGGATTTAATTGTAGGCTAAATGCCGTATCTTAAAACTGAAATGTCTCAGGCATCAGGAAACACATCTGTAATAAATTCATGTAATAATTGTCTGTGAGGGAACCTTTAGAGGCATAAATGCCTGGTTCCTATCTCCACCAATGTGAACAGTTCTGACTATATATTTTTGATTGACTTTTTTTTTGAGTAATGATATAATTATGCACAGATAAAGTCATCTTAGCTTCAGAATCCCGCAGTTGTGTAAAAAGTTGAGTGGTTTGTTCCAGGAACCCCAGATTGGACCCGGCCTATCAAACGATCCAAAATCTACAGTTATGAAATATTGTAAAACGTTTTATTGCTCTGCATTGTGAGCAGCTCTGCTTACAAAGTCTGCTTTCCACAGGTTTTTAAATCAGGTTTGAAAATGGAATTGCACTGCATTTCTCGGAACGTGTCAACTTGATCCCATGCCACTCCATGGTTCACTTAACAAACTTCACATAACTTCACTCTCATACTCCTGTTAAGCATTTCTGGCGAGTTTATTTCAGATTATTTCTGGAGAGTTGTATTCTGACTTTCTATTTTACATTCCTTTTGTCTCTGTGTCTCTGTGTTTCTGTGCAATCGTTGCATGCGCAGTTTTCTCCAGGATCAATAGTTCTCTGGCTCTGATTCTGAATTACAGAAAACTGACAAGCCTTTCATTTAGAGTCACTTAAGAGTCTTACAGTAAATTTAGCTCATATTTGAGTGTATTAATCCTTTTTCCAGATAAAATTACCCGGAGAATATTTCATCAAAAGGGACAAAAAAACGCTTCCCTGTTCGGACGGTCTATTTGGCCGTGATGACTCAGCAATCCGCTGATTCGGAAGGATGCCTCCGGCCCTCGGACCGGACAGCGAGACACAGATGTCCTAGTTTTGGTTTGGTTTGTCAGGAAAAGCAGGTATGAATTTATGAAAAGTAATAACTGGGTTCTGGTGGCTCTCTTGTTTGTACAGTCTGAAGATGGAGAGATAAGGGGCTTGTGTGTCTCTGGTTAGCTGTGTATCTAAAGAAAGGGCTATTGTACACAGGAGCTTACACTAACATCAGTGGTGCCACGCTACAGGCTATCTGTCTGGGTCTTCTTAGAGAAAGCCGCTCATGGGAAAAAAATAAACGAGGGGAAAACAAACAAGCAAGGCAGATTAGTGTTCAGATAGCAATGTGGAATAAACAAAAAATATCTTTGTCAGGAGGCAGATAAGTCTGAAACAGCGAGGCACAACATCCCTGAGTGGGGTTCAGGCTGTACAGTAAATAATGGCAGCGCAGATGTTTTCAGTTGAAGATCCACCTTCCAGAACATTTGGGTTTGAGCCGTTCAGGCCAAAAAATGTAGCTTCTATTAATCAATGTACACTGCAAAAACGCATGATCTCTTATTTCTAGACTAAAAGTCTTCTTGATCTTGTTTTGAGAATAATATACTATATAAGAGCAGACTAAGATTATTAAGATTGTTTAAGGTATTTTTTACTTAAGTGTAAATATCTTACTGCATTGGCAGAAATTTCACTTGTTTCTATTCTAAAGATTACTTTAAATAGGATAAATAAATATAAAATAATCTTTATATACTATATAAGAGCTCTTATATAGTATATTATTCTTAAAACAAGATCAAAAAGACTTTCAGACTAGAAATAAGATTGCAATTCTTAGTTAGATCAGGAGAGTTAGATCAGACTTTTTGTTAGAATTTCTTTCAGATTATCATATGTAAATGAAGTCTCTTCTGACTGGCTGCTGCGTCAAATTTAAAAATCAGTCTAGGCTGAAACGGCCTTTATAGTTACAGCTTGAAAGGACCTGTATTGGGGTGAAAAGGAACATAAATTTAAGTCTGCCCTTGTGACATCACTAAAAAGTGATTTGAAAAAGTAGTTTTGGTTGCTTAGTTTGTATAAATGAACTGTTTCAACTAGAAAGTGACTGCTATGAAACTCTTTTAAAATGAGGATTTAAATGATTCAGTCCCCTGTTATATGGTATTTTGGGTCATTCTTGGCTTACATTATAACAAAAGCCTTTTTTTTCAGAAGACAAAAGTTTAATATGTTCTTCACAATGATGTCATTTATACAGTATATACATACAGTATTGTGCATCTGAGAAAATTATGCCTAAAACTGTTTCCAGCTGGGCAGTGGTGTTAAGTTAGTGTTAAAACACTCACATTGCAACAAATACTAACAACATTAACACAGTAAATGGTGGTTTAATGTTTGGCAAAGTGTTCGCTGAACCATTTCCAGAC
>JBBPDH010000104.1:32574370-32591871 GCA_037974565.1 Clupeocharax schoutedeni
TAGAGACAAGTTTACTGTAATCCAGTCTGGTGCGTGCAGTCTGCGGTTGTTGATGTCGTCATCACTGTTTCGGTCAAGTTAAACAAAATATTTCGGGCGATACCGAAAATGCATTTTTGTGATTTTCGGTCGAAAATTTTCGGTTGCCGAATATTCAGTGCATCCCTAATATACATACATACATATATATATATATATATATACCGTATATATACATTCACACATACTACATTTAGTTCATAAATAGTTAACAAATATAATTATGTAGGTATTTTAAAACACAGATGTCCATATTCTTTATCTCTAGATTGTATGGGGTATATTTTATATTGCACTGTTAGTATAGTATTTTATTTTTATCATTATTCTAGTTTATTCTCATTTATTCTATTCTGTTATCTTAATTTTTGCTGAACCTAACTTTGTACTGTCCACTTTCTGCCGTGACAAAGTAAATTTCCCACTTGTGGGACTAATAAAGGTTTATCTTATCTTTGAAATCCCAGTGTTTTTTATCCATGTAGTGCAGCTGTGGTAAAAAAAATCAACGCTGTCCACTTTCTTTACTCAAAACCACGCCCCTTCTCTATCGCCCCCCCCTTGCAGATTCCGTAGTTCGAAACGTGCGCATGCGTCGTTTTGAGCACAGTCATGGCGACCTCCTTCAGCGTGTGTAGGTTACACATGAAGTTGGCTGACAGGCTCCTCAAACTAGGTCCGAACTTGGAATTACAAGCGCAAAGGAGGCTCGCCAGGCCCACCTTTTCTACCAAGCCCCAGACAGTCAACCAGACGCTTCCAGCTGGTATGTTAAAGCGGTTTAAGCAACGTTATTCAATCCCAGAGCCTCGATTTCTCTCCCTCGGCCTTAAGGGTGTCATCAAAATGAGCTAAAAATGTTATTTGCAAAATAAACCCCGCATTTAAACACTTTACACACTCAAACTATTCACCTTCATATACCACCTAAACTGAGACGAAAACTCGTTATTGTCTCTGAAGTTAGCAGCCTTGCTAAAGAGGGGGTTGCTATAGGAACAGCACCTTCTAATCACTTTTAGACCATTCCTTAAAATGTAATTGTTTCAGGGCTGTATCAAAAAAGACGAGACAAAACATACGTTGCACGTCATGGACAAAAGTTTTGGGACACCAGTGTTTTTTTTTTTTCTATTCCAGCATGACCGTGTCCCAGTGCACAAAGCATGGTCTATAAAGACATGTTTGGGTGAGTTCAGTGTGGAAGAACTTGACTGGTCCACACAGAGCCCTGACCTCAATCCCATTCAGCACCTTTGTGATGAACTGGAAAGGGGATTGTAAGACAGGCCTTCTTGAAATCAGTGTATGCCCTCATAAATGCTCTACCGAATGAATGGGTACATTTCCAAAGAACCTCCAAAATCTTGTGGAGAGCCTTCCAAGAAGAGTGGGAGCTGGTACAACTGCAAACAGGGGGGCAGTTCCATATTAAAGTCTGTGTTTGAATGCAATGTCATTCAATTCCTGTTGATGTAATAGTCAGGCGTCCCAATACGTTTGACCATATAGTGTATGAGTATTGCAAATGTACTGCTACATATTATGATTGCAATATCTGTAAGATCATTAAATATTACTTTTCTCTAATAAGTATTAGGTAATTCTAGATACTCATAGGTAGGATAATATTATCCTCTTCCAACAAAAAGGTTAAAGGTGTCATTTAAGAACACATTGGCAAGTCAGTGCCTGTAATGGTTTAAAGATTGGCCAAAAATTCACCTGAAGCTGTTATTGGTCACCCTGTCAAATCAACTTAGTTGGAAGCTCATTTGCATATCGCAGCCTTTTGCAATATCAATATTGCAGAGACAGATATTGCAATAACGGTTTAGACGTTATGTCGAGCAACCCTGGTCTCTTCTGAGGGTCATTCATTTAATGGACATGACTGCCAGTGGTCAACACTAGGCCTCTGGCTACGTTCTGTCTGTTTTTGTATGACTTAAAGCTAATTTGTACAGTTTTGTAGGATCACTGCATTCATAATGTGAAATTTTTAGGGCCGTTTGCAGATTTGTGCAGATTATCAGTGCTCTACAGAGTCAACTTTAATGTACTGCTTCAATCTGTAATATAGTCCTGAGATCTGAAAGTCACATGGTCTGAAAACAGGGTATTGTGACAAAAGCACATTTACACTCACATGCATATATATATAATTGTATTAAATATATATGCATGTGAGTGTAAATGTGCTTTTGTTGATGCTGCTTCTACTGAATCATTCTTAAATCCGATTTTTTTGTCATGGCATGCTGTAATAGAGTGTCTCTCCCCACAGGATTTTGTTTACAGGTTATAAATGCAAGTATATGCTGAGAATGCATTGCTCTTCCCCCTTGCTCACTCAACATTTATCTTGTTTAGCCTCAGCAGGTGTCAAGGAGTCTTTTTCATCGATCCAAGATGAAAGACGAGAACGAGCTGAGAGGTCCGTCTTGATCAGCTGCCCTCCGAAGTTTAACGAGAGAAAGTTTTTAGATTACATATTCAAACATGGGGACATAAAAAACTACTACTTCTACCAGACGTATGTAAGTACATGTATGATAAAACAGGCTGAGCTTTGCTTAGCATTGTGGTCAAATTGTTTCTGACTGATATTTTGTTTACAGTAGCTGCGGAGTTCATTTTATTTCTCTTGTCGCTGTAAGTTTGATTTATTAATGCCAGTGAACCTTCCTGTATACAGAATATGTTTAGCCAGCTTCTGCTTTCAGATGATTATGCAGGATCAAAGGCATGTGTTATGTGAAAGTATTGCCTTAATAAGATGCTACCTATGCATTCACAAAAAACTCATCTCATTGTTCAGGGACTGTATGCTGTGGTTGAGTTCTCCAGCAAGGACAGCATCACAGCACTGAAGGAAAACTGTGCCATACCAAGTGCCCAGCATGAAACCTCCGTGCCTTTTAAATCTCGTCTGCTCTCGTTAAAATGGCCTGGGGCAGGAAACCACACTGGGTCAAACTCTCTGAAGTGCCATGAGCAGGCGCCCCTTCCTATTAACGAGCTGATCCAGCATCTGTCCAAACAGCAGAGCGTGAGTTACCTTTGAAAAGATTTTGAAATTGCATTTGAATGTAGTTTACCTTTCAAACCAAACCAATGGTCCACAACAAGCAGGTAACAGTGCTAGAAAAAAAGATCAAAAGATAAGATAAACCTTTATTATTAATTTGCATTGTCATGGCAGAAAGTGGACAGTATAAAATAAAAAATAAGAAAACAACACAATAAAATACTACATTAATAGTACAGTGTAAAATGTACACTATACAATCTAGAAATATAGACATTTGTATTGTGAAATATATGTAAACTATAGGTAAACTAAATGTAGACAATGTTACATTCAGTTTACGTAGTTTTTCTTAATTTTTTTAAAATATAAGTGCAGTTGTTGGCTTTTATTTTAGAATAAACATGAGTACATCTTAATGATATTCACAAGTTATATATTCATTGTTTACAGATTGTTATAGAGGGAGGAAACAAGTACTCAGAAAATATGTGTGCCCTACAAGTGCAAGTTTAATGAAAGCACAGCCGATCTTCCCTGAGCGGACATGTTATGCAGGTTGTCCCTTTGACCAGTAAATTTGAAAAGGGTTGCAGGATGTCATGAAAGCAGCCGGACCAAGATAGCAATGGCCTGCATTGCAGTCATCTGTTTTCTTGCACCTCATGCTCTGCTAAAAAAAGAGAAGCATTTAGACAAACCACAGACTATTTTGGAACAATGATGTTGTTGGATTTTTTTTGTTAACACTGCTACCTCTAAATGAAGCTGTCTCAACGCTGTAAATGCCCACATAACTGTGCAGCAGAATACTAATCTTGGTCGTTTTTTCCTATTTGCTGAACTTTTTATAAACACCTTTATGCACTTTTTTCCCCACGAGTAAAGTAAAAAATGTATTTCTATGAAGATTTCCACAATAGCAGTTGCACATTAGTTTGGAGGAAGAATCCTGAGAGGAACAAAGACTCTTCTCGGGTCGACTCCAGATAACAAGCCGCTGCAACTGCATTGTATTTTTGTGTAAAGGGAAATATCAAACACCAAGGAAAGCTTTTAAATCATTATTGCTGATCACTGTAGCTATATACTTAAGTCGCAAGTAATTGTTCTTATTCATGAAGCATCAATATGAGTTTTTGATGGTCAGATCGTGTTTAGATTTCACTTGACCACATAAAAAGCCAAGTGTAGACATACACTCTGATCAGGCTATGATCAAACCTTTTCCTTATCCTTTTCAGAAAGTTGTCAGAGATTGATGTCAAAAATATTCATCAAAAGTTTAATTGCAATGTGCTTTCTATATGTTAAATCACGTCACCAAAACCAGCAGATAATATGTAAGGAAGTACTGGATATGAGACTTTGGAGTTATCCCGAAACCAAGTGACTTTTTGCACCTCGGCTTCATGAATTGCACCAAGCTGAGCTTGTTGGTCTGTATAGTTAGAGGGGAAAGCGTAAATGGAAGTGAAACAATAAGTGTGTTGCTGTGCTTTTTACATTGGGAAAAGCTGCTAGAATACAGTACACAATACTGCAAGGGTGTGGAATTGGATAGGGCTGGTAGGGATGAGTCCAGTGACTTATGAATTGTCCCTAGCAATCTTTTTTTAAAAATTCATTTATTTTTAAAAATTCTTTTAAAACTGCTGTCAGAATGGTTCACAGTTCTGTTTTTATACCACCACCCCCGCTTTCTTAACCTGATAAAAGATTGGTTGCGCCAGTTGTGGTAATATGCGATTGGCTGAAGCTGTATCTGCATTAAGAACTGCCAGAGCTCAGTGCAGTAATTGTGTGGATGGTGAAAAGGGGAAGGTGAAAATTTGATTACTGACAATTCTGTACTCAGAAATATAGAACACGTCGTGTTTGGTGTAGATTCAGAAAGAGAGACTCGTGTTGCATGGGAAATCAATACCCTGTCGTCTTTTGGATGTGGAGATAGTGGGTGTGGGCGATATGGCGGTATGAGATTGTCAAGACGATCTATGTGCTGGTGATCTGCCAAAGCTGAGAGATCGTAGTATCGTCTAAACAAACTGCATTCCACCTGTTGTGGTTCTATGCTCTTTCTGTTTTTTTTTCCTCAGCCACTTAATGCCCGCCTTAAAGAGTTTGGTTGTATTGTTCGGTAACTTGCAGAATAGTAATAAAAAAGGCTCTAGTTATAAATGTATATAAATACCGTGATCAAATCAAAATCGTGCTTTAACTGTAAAAAGTATATATATTTGTGCCATATCGCCCAACCCTAGGAGATAGTTAACAGTATTTTTTAAGTTTAGATGGAAATACAAATCTCTAGATTATTGACTTTCTTGTGTTCTGTGACTATTTGGATGATGGTACCAGCCTGCAGGTGCTCCCCATATGTACTGTGTACATGTACTTTGAAGTTAATGTGTAAAAGATGTTAGTGATTGTTCTTTTGCTGGAGCAAAGTTATTACTTTTGTGTCCCCCTTAATGTCAAAATCAGACCCACACGCTACACCCTATTCTGTATTAACTCACAATAGTGCTCATACTTCTCCTGTCTACATGTTTCCTTGTCCTGCTTGGGCTCTTGTAGTCATGTGGTGTCCCTGTCCCTTGTGGTGTCAAATTAGATCTCAACTCACAGTATGTAAATGAAATCCAGCCAACTGCCAAAACATGGATTCAGATAAGATATTGAAATCCAAACATGAAAGACAAGTTGCAAGGACATGATGACTGTTTGTCTGTTGGCGGCTTTATGCCTTTAATTATAACTTATATACATTTCCCTCTCTCCCAGATAGATCAGCAGTTGCATGGTCTGACGGAGGCCTATCAGCTAACAGAGGAAAATATCAGCCTGCGCTTCTTGGTGTGCTCACTGGTTAGAGACATTGCTGCAGCTTATTTCCCAGAATGCATCATCAGGCCGTTTGGGTCCACTGTTAACGGCTTTGGAAAACTGGGTTGTGACCTGGACATGTTCTTGGACCTGGATGGACTCAGTGGGCAGAAGCAGAAGAAGGTCAGTGTCTAGGTGTGAGGTAGAGGTTTGATAGCATCCAAGGTACTGTTTCAGAGCCACTAACTTTCAATGGGGGACAAAGGGATCCATTAGAGCATAACAGTAAATCATGACCAGTAAAACAGAGAAAATGTACCTGTGTTACGACTGCATAGTAACAGAAATGGCATTTAATAGGATGCCATTGCACACAGCATAGCGATCAGTCATTAAGTCTGTGAGAGTTACATGACTAGTGTACCTGGTTGTGTAACTCTGAACACTAATGATGTGCAGGAAGACCAAATGCTTCATGTTTGGTCTCAAACATGTACATTGCAGAAATCAGGTTAAGGAACCAGGAATGTCCATCACTGTCATTTTTTTAGAATACAATATTAATTGATATTTACAGTGCAGTGTTTGAATCAAAATGTATGTTCTTTGAGGAATGACTCCAGATGTTCTCTGTTTTGCATGTGCAAGGGCTCAGGGCCGTCTCTGGAGTACCAGATGAAGAGAGGAGTGTCTGAGCGGAGCGTCACTCAGAGTGTCTTGTCTGTCATTGGCGAGTGTGTGGATCAATTCAGTCCCGGATGTGTGGGTGTCCAGAAAATCCTCAATGCCCGATGTCCCCTTGTTCGATTCTCACACCAGCCGTCAGGCTTTCAGTGTGACCTCACAGCAAATAACAGGTAAATTTGTCAAATAACTTTTTTTCAAGAAGGTTAAGCTTGATCCGTGTTAGAAAATAGTTTGTCATGGGGACGTTTATGTCCTCTCTGACCCAAATTTTGGAGCATTTTATACACAAAGTATGATGCATTACAAATTATGTAAATTGATTATTTAGCCTAATCACATTAGTAGCTAGAGATTAGGGCTGCACGATATTAGGAAAACATGCGATATGCGATAATGTTGTTGCGGGTTGTGATGGCAATACCATATGCGATGACTAAGTAAAATCTTAGCCTTTATAGTGTTAATGATTTTCTGCTTTGGATTTGCTGGTAACATAGATTCCAGGCCCTGACTAGTCTATGCATTAAAAAATGAAATGCAATATTTCCATTCCAATATGCTTTTTTTTTTTTTAAGAATTTACTTAAACAGAGCATTTAATGCCTCCCATAAAACGTTTGAACCATTGAACATTGTTGAAAAAAATCTTTTTTCGAAAAATTTCGAAAATAATAAAAAATTTTAAATAAATGTAAACAGTTTAAATTATAGTAAGTTCTTAGCCAGAAAAAATAGCAAACAATCTATAACAGCAGCACAGAAGATTTTTTTTTGCCCTCTTCTCTGTGGCACTGGGTGAAGAGTTTTGGGGAAAAAAAACACCATTTATTGCAGTTCTGGCAATATGGAGATATCGCAATATATTGCAATATAGCCCCACTAGAAATGTTTAGCAACATTATTTCGCTTATTAGCGGATTAATTTAGCTCATTCATAAATCACAAAATAACCACTTTACCAAAGGAGTTATACCAACAGTAATGGTCAAGTATTTTGTTGAGATCCATTTAAACATTAGCAGGTTTGGACTGTGATATTTGTGATGTTTGCAGCAGCTTTGCATAATGTGGGGGTCCTTTTATTTCCAAATGAATGCATTTGCCCCACAAAGATCAGCGGGGGAGGTGATGCCTGAAGTTTCATTAATGCAAATGGCTCCTTCACTCAGTTGGATATTTTTATGTGTAATTATATGTTGTTTTATCACATTTATAAAAAATTTTTGGGACATTTTTTTTGCCCTGTTATTGTAAAATTGATGAATAGATGAATTTTGCAATAGATGTCCTGTGAGAATCTGTCACGCTCAGATTGTGTTGTTGATGCCAGTACAAAACCTTGTAAGATTTCTTTTAAACTGGAAGTAAAAATGATTAGAAAGAAAGTTAAGTTGTGTGTCATACTGAAAGTGCAATCTAACATCATGTCAAGTAAGAAAATTCACTCTCCTTCTCATGAAAGATCATGAAAAGTGGACAACAGAGGAGGGAGCAGAGTTCTTAAGAACCACAGTTTTGTTACCCTACATTTCATTTCCCCTTTTTAATAGCTGCTTTTAGATTTGTGAGCAGCTGCTGACACACAGAAACACTCTGCTAATGCCGTTCACTTGCATCTGAAACCACTGGGACATTCCCAACACACTCAACAAAACTGCAGACAACTGTTGCAGGCAAGCTGGACTGACTATAGCGGAAACAATAAGAATACAAAGAAGAAAATATTTGGATGCCCAATTCTTCAGAACTGTGCTTTCCTGACAGAGAAGCACATTCCAAATGTAAGCTTGTGTTAGAAATGCATAACTGAGAAGCCACTTGTTCTCAGAGAAGCTTTTGGAATGCAGTTCCAAATAATTACGTAAAGAATGAAGTGAGAGATTCGTTATGTGCAGTTGTAAATGAAAACATTACTGTTCTCCTCCTTTATGCAGGTTTCTTCATCTGAAAACACTTCTTGACACTTTTTGCAAATTTTGTGTGAAACTACTTTGCTTTATAGTTAATTTTAAATCACTTTAGTCTTGGATTGATTAAATGCAGTTGTGAGAATGATCACATCCTCCCTTTTTGCCATTTTACCCAATTTACTAAGACTTGGTCAGTGGTGTAATACTCCCTCCTGGTGGATGTCTTGTAGAAGTACACCAATCAGCCACACTAAAACCGTTTATACATAAAATGATACATTGCAGAATGCATACATTGACACTCTTATCTTAATCAGATTACAAGATAGACATATTTAGCAACACCAATCAGTCTATTAGCTAACTAATTTTCCTTTTCAGTAGTTGATAGACTGGCTCTTTTATCATTAGAAGGTTTGGACCGTGATATTTGTGATGTTTGCAGCAGCTTTTCATAATGGAGCAGGGTCCAAATGAATTTTCAAATGAATGCATTTGCTCCACAAAGATCAGCGGGTGAAGTGCAATTGACTCCTTCACTCAGTTGTATATGCACACACAATCAGCCTCAACACTAAAACCATTGACCGGCTGGTCCAAGGAAGGACAACCAGTGAACTGCTGGCAGAGTCCAGGGGTCCTCTTCGTTTAAGGGCTGAAATGATCTAGGAAACATTAACTGCGACTGTACTCACTCATCCCTGTGGTATGGCTGGTGCATTTTTTGGAGCAGCACTGCTTGGTGTATATTTATTCATGCTTCCATGTGTGTCCACAGAGTTGCGATGAAAAGCTCGGAGCTGCTGTTTGTTTATGGCTCGTTGGACGCACGTGTGCGGTGTCTGGTGTTTACGATACGCTGCTGGGCTCGCGTGCACGCCATCACCAGCAGCATTCCTGGAGCATGGATCACGAACTTCTCGCTCACAGTCCTCGTGCTGTTTTTCCTCCAGCAAAGGACCCCTGCCGTGCTGCCCACTCTGGACCGGCTCAGAGACCTTGCAGGTATTCACTCTTTCATTCTAACTTTCAACACTCTGCCCCTGAATAAAGTATCTGATTTATTTATTTATTTATTTATTTATTTATTGTGCTTTGCCCGTTTTTGTCTTTTTACTGTCTTTGTCTTTCTCTTGATTATGTCCATCCAGCCCTCCTCCCTTTTCTTTCTTTTGCTGCTCACTCTGTCTTGCCTGCTCCCCCCTGGGTTGAACCCCTGTCTGTTTATCTTTATTGGTCTTTTTCCCCGCCCCCTCTGTAGCGGGTACCTTGGCTCACAGATCAAAGCTTGTATCAGACAAACCTCTTTCATGTACAATCCAGCATGGCTCTAGGACAATAAAGGAGCCCTGGCACCGCACTCTCTCTCTCTATCTCGCTCTGTCCCTCACTCTCTCTTACTCCCGCTCTTTCTTTCACTCTCTCCCTCTTTCTCTCTCTCACACACTCAATTCTCACTCTCACCCAGTTATACACAGTTCTTGGAGGCATAGTCAAGGGTGTTGAAGCCAGTTATGATCTAGAACCTCAGTCCCCTCACAAGGCCACACGGTTATGATCTAGAACCTCAGTCCCCTCACAAGGCCACATGGTTAATGTAAGCCTGTGTGTGTGTGCTCGTTCCTTAGACCCTTCAGATAAGTGTGTTATCGAGGGGAATGATTGCACAATTGTCAGTGACCTAAGCAAAATTGAACTACAGCAAAACAGCGACACTTTAGGTGAGTACAGCCTTCGCAGATTTGTCTCTGAAATGATCTGATTTAAGCAGTTTACCACCTTATCAAGTACTTTGTGATGAGAAAAATCCAGTGTTTCTAATTTGGCTTGTAAACAATTGCACATAATATACTTCCTATTTTCCTTCACAGAGAAGCTGCTGCAGGAATTTTTTGAGTTTTATGGCAGTTTTGCCTTCAGCAAAAGCTCCATCAACATCAGGAAGGTGAGTTGAAATCAGCTTGAAGTCTTAGATTCTGTGCTGTGCTGCCCATCATAAGGGCACTTTCCATATCGCTTAATCCCAACTGGCTGAATTAGAAATATTCTTAAGCATAGAGAGATTCTCAAAATGAAATCAAAATGTTCCTAGCTCATATCAAGCATGATCTAATATTTTTAAAAGATATCAGTTGTTCTCATAATCTTCTCTCACAATTTAGAAACTTTTGCCCGCTTGTGGAACTACTTTTGAGTTTTGATTGCATCGGCGTAACCTGACGCACGTGTGAAATATTAACCACTAATGTATTTCACCTCATTGAGGGAAACCCTTATCTAGTTTAGAACCTCCCTTAATGTTTCACTTGGAAATGTGTCACAGTACGTCAGAAAAATGCTGTGAGATCTGATTCAAGACTCTGGGAGGTGCCGGTGTATTCAAAAAGAATCACTTGACTTGACCTTCTCCTAAACCAGATGTGAAAACGTTCTTTTACCTCTCTTTTAAAGAAATAGTTTGGCAAAAAATCAAACAGTAACTATGTAACTATGTAACTACATCAAACCAGATGTAGTTACATAACCAAGGCATATTTGAAGTTCAAATTTTGCTTCTTTAGTTTAGCTCTGCAGCTACAAGACCAGTACAGCAAAAAAAAAAAAAAAAAGTTAAAAAGTCATCTTAATGTTTTGCATGAATAGGTCTCTGTGGGCTCAACCCTTATCCAGTTCTTCACTAAGGTGGTTTAAGACCAGGTTTCTCAACCACTGAGAAAAGGCTTCTAAAATCAAGACAGGGCCTTGGCATCATGCTGTGATAGACAGGTGAGCCTTAATGTTGAAAAGGTTGGGAAACATTGGTTTAAGACACAGCATGACATGAAGTACAGAAATGAACAGAACTTCACTTTATAGCTGACCACTGTAGGTAGTGATTTTTGACCAACCATTTCAGGGGTAGTAATGCTGGAACTAGAATTTCTTTTTGTTAAAAGCCATTAATAGCATTATCAGTACCAGCCCTGGTGTTTTCAAAAGTGACTGTCTAAACCACACTCATGAGTCTAAACACCTGCATGTGGTTTACATGAGTTGAGTGGAAAACTAAAAATGTGGACTGTACACAAGTCTTAGCTGATCATCTATGTTTGAGGTTATGGGAAAATTGTGTAAATCCAAATTTTTGTAACCAAACTACTCATTTAATAAAAAAAAGTCCTATCACCACTTCTTTAGAAGAACCACTTTTCCCCCCAAATAAGAGGATTAATGACTTCCACTGAATGTGTGGCCCATCAGTTAAGAGCCACACTGTGGGGATTTACTGCTTGAATTTCTGTGACCTAAAGCACTGCGGAGGGAAACTACCCTTAAAAAAAAAACCAACAAAGAACCACCAGAGCTGTAGTGAACATAAGGACTAGTCAAGAGACAAAAGTCCAAAAAGGTGATATTCCAAACCCCTTATTTAAGTGTTTATAATGTCAGGGTGATGCTACTTTCACAGTATGTGCTTGATTTTAATAATAAAATTAGGCATTACTATTATTATTATTATTATTATCACCACAAGTACATATAAAAATAATAAAATATAAAATGTACTGATGCTCAGGATCATGAAACATTGCTATATTTGCTTGCTTATCTCCCTTTGTTGTGTCCTGCAGGTATTTTATAAAATCTCATTTTCTCTTCAGTGCACTGTTGTAAAACCCTATTTTAAAGTGTTTGAGCTCACTGATTTTTATCTGTGGCCTGAAAGGGATGCGTGGTGTGCAGAGCATGCAGAGATGAGTTTTGGGGTCTTTGAAGACAGTCCACACCACAGCTTCCGTTACAGGAGCGAGTGCTCAGGAAGCCCAAGTACAGATAATATTTAGTCAAGGCCACTCCTTCAAGTAAACTCTTCACAGTGATCTCATGCATAATGTCCTTCATGCTACATGAAAAGAAAGCAAAGTGAGACCGAGAAGGATGGCCATGTCTTCATATGATCGGTTCCCAGGCAGTCTTAAAAAAAAAAACAGTGCTCATTTTTTTAACAAGACAATTATAATCAGTTTGTTTTAAAATAATTAAAAATGTGGACTGGACTCGATCAAAACCAACTCGAATATTCTGCAAAACCAATGGTCAAGTTTAAGTCCAAAGATGAAGTCCAAAACAAGCACAAGAACAAAAAGGAGGCCAGAAGTCTGAGCTTGGACTGTACACTCTTGACAGACATGTGTGTGGTTAGAAGATACGTTTTCTAAAATGTTAAAGCGGCGGTTCCCTGCCTGCAGCCCTCTCTGTCCCCTTCTGTGTTCATGCATGCGCTCAGACACACGCTCACACACTCTTCAAGGTTCAGCACTCACTTTGTCGCAGCAGTGTTGATGTATTGAAGGACTGCTGCTGTAAATGTCAGCCTTGGCCTCTGGCTGCACCTCTTCTGCGGAAGCCATCATCTGTCCTGAAGACATTTATCTTCTTTTTATCGTTCTGTCCATCACATCTCCCCACTGAGAGGATGAGTAGACATCATCTGGGCTATCTGCACTGTCTGATTGCATACACACCCCTCAGCGCTTAGAGTTGAAAAGTTTTAAAGAATTCAGTCGCTTTGTTTTCAAAGTCGGCTTTATTGTCTACTCAAAGTGCATAATATAAATGCAGTTTTAAGATGAGAGTGCAAGCAGATTGCCTCTATAATGCCGATATAATGCCTTTAAGTGTGTTTCAAGCCTTGGAATTCATGTTGTGGAATCCCAAAACTTACACTGGGTGAGGCGCAGGTAATGCCGTTAAGGAATATCTGTACTTCTTAAGCAAGTCTGCTACAATAACAGCACATTAAATTACTGATACATGAGAGGAAAAAACACTTTTCCCATCTTTATTAGTTGATGAGGGAGCGCTTGATCAGTGTGCAAAAAGAGGCCATAGAATGAAACTGGGCATTTTAATACAGTGCATAGGTATGGATTTGAACCTTACACTGGCAACAGTTTTGCACAAGAGGAATACATTTGGAGTGTTAAAAATACAATTTATTACATTTGAGCAATTTATTATATGTGATTACAACAGTTTCATTCCTTGTGATCAGTTTTGCTCAGGCTCTGTTGTAGTAGCTTTGTTAGATTGAGGATGTGTTTTGAAAATGTTGCATGCACTCTATTTCCAGGGAAGAGAACAGAACAAACCCGAGGCGGCCGCTTTGCACATCCAGAACCCGTTTGAACCCACTCTAAACGTTAGCAAAAACGTGAACGCTACACAGCTGGAGCGGTTTGTGGCGCTGTGTCAAGAGAGCGCTTGGCTGCTGCAGCAGGGCGAGATCAGTAAGCGAAGCGCTGCCCAGTCAGCTGACAAAATCCCACCCTGGGGGCTGGCTGCCCTCCTCTTGCCTTCAGTTGCTGAGTCAGCAGGGGTGAAGGGTCGCAGGAAGAGAAAACGTGAGCCAGCGAGTGAGAGGATAAAGACTCTGCTGCAGTCCCTGAAGAGTGGCCGCGGAGGAGCAGGTGAGAAGCAGGGCAGTGACAGTCATAAGCACTAGAGGGCGGTATACTTCTTGACATTGAGGGGGTCTGCTGGAAGCATTCAAGAACACAGTGGGAGTCACTCAGCCGTGAATGGTTTAAGCAGTCGCAGAGGATGCAGTAAAGAGATGTGCTGCTGAGTGGGGCCGTGACATGTACCCATAAGAGGAACTAGCTCTTTGACATCAACTACCTTTAAAAGGCCCAACTATTCATGCCTGTTCCATCCCTGAGATTGCTTCAGAATCACATCTGCAAAACATACCACGTGTTCATCACTCACATTCTCAACTGTTTCCCCAGTTTCTAGCTGAGACTGTTGAGGTATTTTAGATTTCTCCAAACAGGTCTGGGAGCCTGCTGTGGTCAGGATTCACTATCTGTCGTTCACTTGGCCACACTTTCCGTAACTCAGTTCCTCTGAAATGCTTCTGGTGCTGAAATGTGTTGGCCAGAGAGCAGTGTTGTCCAGAGCTGTCCGGATTCTGTATAACTCTGTGGTCTGTAGAAAAATGAGCATCTCTGAAAGTCAGCATCTAAGTGTACATAAGGTAGAATGACACCACATGCATAACTAACCATGTTTTGTATGAGATTAAATAACATTTTCACAAAATGCTGTTTTTCATCTGTGTTATTTACTGCAGTGTTGAAGCACCTCTTTAAAAGCTCCCACTATAAAACTGTCTGAGCAGGCCTTGCCCTGGCGTGCGTAGAAACAGATGATAAGCCTACACAAAACAAGAAAGTGACTGAAACCGATGGCTTGAAGATGATCAAGACTGAACTGAAGTTGTGTAGTAGTAAAGGAAAGCTTTGGTGGAAGGGGGTTGGTGGGGAGGGGGGCTAAAGAGGCAGTGATGAAGGAAGTGGGTGAAAAATACAGGCTCTGTCCCACAGGATCCCTGCTTAAGTGTAGGAGTGCGCTCTGACCAGCTGCTTTTCCGCTCTGCTCTTTCCGAGGTCAAAGATCAAGAAATAAAGTTTAAAATATCCCTCTTCAGCCTCTTTCATCAGGAGTACGGCACAAGCAATGAAGGAGAGAGAGTGAGTGTTATTGACTTTAACACCAAGTGAAGAATGGCTTTGAACAACCAGCCTGGAAGGTGAGAAAGCGGCTGAGGTCCCTGGGGGAGGAAGATGGAGTGATTAGAGAGGAGGAGGAAAATGGGCAGAAAGGAGGAGATTGTGACATCCTAAGGTTTCTCATGGGTGAAACTTCCCTCAGACTCCACCTGAAGTGAATTTGTACATTGCCAGAATAACTTGGGGTGTGTCACCTTAATACTGTTTCAGTCATCAGTGTGGTGGGATAATGTTAATTAACCCACTCATTACGAGTGTACTGATTCAAACTTGGTGCGGAGAACAAGCTAACCACCGCTCATGGTCAATAATAAGAAAATCCTTATCTGCGCTGCTCCTTATCGCAGCATCGTTATTGTAAGGATGTCTGTCTGCTGCAGCAGAGCCCTTTTGACTTCACCTATCCAATCCTTGAAAGTAGAGTTAAGTGTACAGATGGACACATGTCAAGGTCACCTAAAACCTAAAGTATCTCTTCTGTGGAGTTTTAAAGGAAATCTATTGTCAACTTTAAGATTTGTCATGCCTTTGACTCTTGACCCTTTAACCAGTGGTTTGATGAAGTGGTCCCTGAGGTTTGACTATAGCATGAACAAATGAATCCGTCTCTCTCACTCTCGCTCTCCTGCTTGCTTATTCTTGGCTCCCTAGGAGCTCTCCAGAGCCTGAAAGAATTTAGAAAGGTGGCTTGAGGGTTTTTTCAAAAACAGGAGGGATTTGCAGGAAAAACAACATGTAATGAAAATGGCCTCTACTTTCCTGTCTTAGTGGAATTTTGGTCTAAACCTGCACTTTTACTTTTAGCTTTTACAGGCGCTTTGGAGGTTTTGCTAGTTAAATTGCACTTCAGTGTTTTTAAAGTTCCTCTCCTGATAGAAGCGAGGATTTTTCTGTAGATAAACATCTTGATCCTACTCTCTGTGTGGCAGTGGATAAGCCATATATGGTTACTTGACTATTTTGGTTGTGGATAGGGTTAGAAATGCAGGCTTTTTAGCCTCAACATTTTATACTTCCTTTAATACCATAAAACTTTGAAATGTTGGTCAATACTAAGTGTCAGTCGAGTGCCAGTCATTTTTTAAACAGTTATTTGGCAATGGAAGCATGTTTCCCATATCACTGTACATCCCCAAGTAGAAAATGATCATTTTGACCATATACACGCAGTACACAGTGAAACAAAACAACATTCCTCAAAGAACAGTAACACAAGAACAATATAGAACACCTGAAGACCAGGACAAAATAGTGCAAGAAAAAACACCAGAGCAACAAAACATTTACTGTAGTTAATAATAGCTACTGTATTGGTCTGAATGAATACAGTATTATTGTCCTGGTTTTGCAAGAGGTGTGAATATGACTTTTCATGGCTGAAAGCTGAAGAAAGCCTGTTTTTTGAGACTTTACCTCCTAGTCAGATGGGCCATTCAGTACTGATAAGCTCAGTAACTTGACGAAGAAATTTGCCCTGTTGTTGACTGGGCCTATCTGTGTATTCCAACAAATGCCATTCTCTCAGCTCTCTACCTCAGCAAGGCGTAATTGCAGCCTGGCACCACCGCCATAACTCAGTGGAATGATGCAGGCATGATGGCCTGTGGGTCTCTCTCTCTCACTCTCTGTCTTTCTCTCTGGCTCTCTCTGACAGCAGCGAGCAGTGACAGCATCAGCGCAATATTGTTTCCAAGAATGGCTCATTCACAGAGCTGGGCCCGTCTCCATTCAGACTCGCTCTGTATGCAGTTATTAATGAGCGCTGGGAACGACCAGCCGGATCTTAACTTCACACACATGCAGTGCACACAGGCCTTTTTGTATCTCAGGATGTTGTAGCATACCATAAAGGCTCTCCTGCCATAGGAAAAAGGTCAAGGTCAAGTTGGGGTGGTAACATGTCACCCAATTTAGTTCTCTGATTAGAGAACTATTGTTTCCTTTGCATTTTGTTTCCCCCCTTCACTTCACTTATCACAGCCACAGGAAGGAAGATGCATGTTTAGTGTGCTGTTGAGAGAAGCTGGATGAAATTGCTCTAGGAGGGCTGGCGAAGACACAGTTCCTGATAAGACTTTGTTGATGGAGAGGTGGAAATTGGTGTGGATCAGCTTATCATGTAGTCTTGGTGTGAATGCAGATTTTTCCCAGGGTTTGTGTGTGTATGTGTGTGTGTGTGTGTGTGTGTGTCTGTGTCTGTGTGTACGTAGGCTTCCTCCAAAGTAAAGTAATTTCTAGAGGTGTTCTGTTTGTCTTTATCTTTATTTATGTGTCTTTTCAGTTTTTACTTTCTTCCAATTATTTTTTTAAAGCTCCTTTTAATCCACAGTCTGGCAGTGGCTGGATGGTCAGTTTATACAGTAAATACTCCCTCTGTCTGGATTGATTCTAGACTGCTGTTGTAACTGGTGTTAGCGGAATTTAGCAATGTTATAAGAACTTATATATATA
>JBBPDH010000104.1:32593280-32607432 GCA_037974565.1 Clupeocharax schoutedeni
GTCTTCTATGGCGCTGTACGTGTCGGCTGCGGGTGTCAGATGTCCCATTACTTTTGTCCATATTAAATACCTCAGCGCTGGTGTACAGGGGCGGACTGGCGATCTGTGCGTTCTGCAGAAAGGCCCAAGATGCGGCCGAGATGCGAAAATCCAACCTGGCAAAGAAAGTCCCAGTCCGGCGCTGCCACGTTACTGCGGTGAAAGCACGACTTTCAAAATAAAAGCATTTTAAAAACCTGCTTTAACGCGCGATAAAATAATTGTTGGGGTTAAGTAAATAATGCGTTAACGCGATAATAACGTGTTAACTTTCCCAGCCCTAATTTTCACTTATATTTTAAGATTGTTCTTGTCTTTATGTCTTTGTGTCTCTGTGCAATTTTACCATGAGCAGTTTCCTGTGGGATCAATACAGTTTTCTGATTCTGGTTCTGTTAAACAGTTCTTACACCAAGCAAGTTCGTCAAACGTTAGCTGCCTAGCAAATGAACAGTCAAAGATCATTAAATAATCAACTTGTTTCCAATATTTGCAGGGATGAGTGTCTGGCCTTTGATCAAGGCGAGATGGGAGAACCTTTTGTAAGTGTTTGATGAGTTTTTCCCCACTAGAACTCAGTTTCTCTGGGATATGTTTATAATATGCTATCCAAGAAGTAAACTCTCTCTGTAAGGCCTGGAGAATGTGGTGTTAATGAGGGATTCTGTGCTGAACTGTGGAGATGAGGACCAGGATAGGTTCATGTCTCATTGTCCTGGTTCAGTCAGTGGGGATGCGTATGTGGGCAGACACAGACAAAGCGAGCTCTGTCAGGACTGGCCTTCATCACACATCCTCCCCACTGTCCCACTCCTGTTATGTAAAACCCCTGCATTGTCTGTGTGTATGGGTTCATCTGTGCTCGAATTGCAATCGTCCCGTCTCCGCTGTAAACACAAGCCCACCCGCTCTGGTGCATGTCATGAAAGCATTTTTGCTTTGAGCTTCTTTTTTTTCTGTCAGTGACTAGTTTACTCCAAGCTCTGTTTGTTTTATAACATGTTCCATGTTGTGTAGGTGGTCCAAATGATGGGAGTAGTCAGCCGAGGGAGGATTGGTGGGTAATGGATTGGGGATTTTTAGGTCTAATTTGGAATGTTTTGTTGACAAAGACATCTGTTCTGCTTCGCAACCGATTCATTTATTTTACATCAAAAAGAGATGAAGAGCTTCTGATAAACTTCAGCTCTGGAAGTATTAAGAATTTCAGCTGCAGCTCTTTACGTTACTTATTCCATAAGTAGTCTTGTGGCCTGGTACTTGGGAGGATACTTTTTAGTTGCATTACTCAGATTACAGAATGGATTATTGTACCCACTGAAACTGTCATTTCAATCACTGCCATTATTTTAGCACTATGACATTATGACACTCCATGCCATAATGAACTAAAAGTAGTAGGCAGTGGGTGTTTGAAGTCCGCAGCCAATTTTAATCAATAAAAAAATGACCTGCTGAGCCTGTGTCTATGAATGAATGTCTACGATCAGAATGAAACCGTTTCACCTCTCCAGATCAGGTGTACAGGCATGGGCGTGATGAGTCATACTAGACGTGAGAGAGCTATCTGTTTAACAGTGGATGATGTGACTCTCAGGCATCGCAGTTATAACATTTTACCACAGCCTGCTGAAAGCAGTCGCACCTGAGACATGGTGATCATAGCATTCAGAAGGTCATTATCACAAGACGCAAATGTCATTCAATGTGTTTTACATGAATAAAATTAAATAATAAAAGAATGCTGGATGTGCAGAAGAAGTGTTGATGTGTAAAAGGCGGCAGAGGAGAATCATACAGTTTTTAGCAGCTTTTTAAAGCTACTGTTGCTGCAGATTGGCAGTATAATTGCTGGGCAGGTGGTTAGACAGCATAGTGGATAAACACCAGGTTTCGCCAGGTTTAGTTTCAGATCTTTATACCACTAGCTGAGAAGCTCCTACAGATCTAAGAGACCCACTAGAATTATAAACATCAAACATATCAGAGATGTATTTAGGGCCCAAACCATTGAGCGACTTTTAGACAATGAGTAGTCAATTCTGTACCAAACTGAGAGCCAGCCCAAGGAACTGGAGTGATTCTTGGTTTTGGTTAGAACTCTAGCAGCAGCATTTTGAATGATCTGGAGTTCTAATGGTCTTTTTAGGAATCCTAGTGAGGAGAGTGTTGCAGTAGTCAAGCAGGATATAATGGGGTGGATAAGATTGGACACAATTTTGTTTTGACACAAAGTCTTTAACTATAGAAATGTTTTTAAATTGCCAAAATGCTGACTTTATTATAGCTCTTTATTATAGCTCCAAAATTACGGTCTTTATCGATTATCATGCCATGAATTTGTTTACATGTGTGGATTTCTAAGTGCTTTAGATTCCATATGGGCACTATGAATTCATCTTTTCTCGTTATTTCCAAAAGAGATTAAATCCATTTTGTCTTTATATGTCCATGTAAAACAGTGGAATTAACTTCATGAATAATAATGAAGGGAATGAACATCTGTGTGCATAAGGACATTAGTATGGGCTTGTTTTATTATAATCAAAACCTTTGGCAGTTTGGCAGATATGAGTATTAAAGGAATACAGTAATCCCTCAGTTTTCCGCGGATCAGCAGTCGCGGATTCAGTCTCAAACTAATATTTTTTGTGGAATCCCCCGCACATGCGCAGAAAAGGCCGATATCGTTGTATTTATGGTGCTTTTGTGCCATCCGAGCCTTGTCCGCCACGCCCCCTCCTACTCTCGTGCTGGCTTGCTAAGCACCTCGCCCTAACATAAACCCTGCAGAGGACGAGTGGGCACGTCAGGACTGGCTCCCATGAGCCTTTGTGGCATGATTGGCCCAGTTATATGTGTTTTTGTGAGTGTTTGAGGGGGAGTAGATGTTTGTCAAGTAGAGTTAGTGAACTAATATGTGTTTCTGTGTGGTTTAGCTTGTCACCCTCTTCCAGAGTGTTAGCTGCTGGAGTATCGTGAGTGCGACTCGAGAGCTCTGGGTGAGATGGGTGCAGTACTGGGGCGTTCCGTTTGGGGTGCAGTCCTCTCTGTGTTACAAACATCTGTTCAAAACTGTAAAAGTTGAGAATGAGAATTTTGCTTGAAGAACAGTGTGTTATTGCGTTCTCTTTCACACGCGCCACAGTATTCATGTTCTAGTGCTGTTGGTACTCAACTGTGCAATACAGATGTGCATTTATTTCCATGATCTCTTCATGGTTAATTAATTTAAAATGAAATGGAAGAGCTATGGGAGCATGTTTGGGGGTACATTTAGGGTTTACACTATAAAAATAGGCATTTTTTAGGCATTGTTTTAACCAAAACACAACAACAAGTTTTTTCCACTATATGCGGGTGGTCTTGGAACGCAACCCCCGCGAAAGCGAGGTATTACTGTATACCAACATTCAGCAGAAGCTGGGGATCCTTGCTTCCATTACAAGTATGTTCTGAGATTTTCATCTCTTTTCAAGGTCCAGTGAAAGAGATTATCTGTGGCAATCAGTGGTACAACACAGAGTGTTGGCTTAGTACTGCCTTCCCTTTAATGTGGTTTTGACCCAAGACATGGGAAAACTGAAGTTCTGCTTTAAGTTTGTATACATTTTTAGGACTGGTGATAAAAGTCAGTAGCTGTTAGAAATGACGTTTCCCTTTGGCCATGGCTCCTGACCTGAAGTGAGTGAAGAGAGAGAGTGATTATGTGGATGAAAGATCTGGAGTGTGCTGTATGCGGTCAGCACGGTCAGAGCGGGTCACATGAACAATGGGGTCTTTAGTGCTGTCAGTGGGCAACTGAAATAGAAAGATAACATCAGCAAAGGGCAGCACTAAGTGGAAACACGTGTTTTTTCACCATGATGGCTGTGTGCACTTCCACACTAAATGTCAGGGACCCTCTGTCTGCTTTTAAAATATTTAGGATAACATTTGATTTTTATTTTATCTGATTTGTTCTGATGCCTGATTATTTTTCAAATGAATAAGAACAACTCTGGACAGAGACTGTTTCAATTTAAGATTAAATTAAGTGCCCTCTGTAACCACCCACATTTATTTTATTTTTCCTGTGCTTTTTATTTTTCCTGTGCTTTTATTTGAGTGACGAATATAATACCCCATGCTTTCTTTTGATAAAAATATAGAAACAAAAAACAAATGTTTAACATAAAAGAGCAGTTTGGGTATATTCTGGTAATGCTCAGCTTCATGCTCCGTTTAAAGAGCAGGTTTTGACTGAATATTGATTTTAAACTGTTGTTAAAAGCACTTGTTGCCTCAAAGGGGGTTTGAACAACTGAAGGATTTGAGTGCTGCGATCCCAAGAGGATAAAATGGATGGAGTTCACTGGTTTGACTTACCAGGTGTTTTTATGTAAAAGTACAAAATGTAAACATTGAATTAATTTGTTAATTTATTACAATGTAAAAAAAAAAAAGAACAGCAGCACATTTTCTTAGACAGTCTACACTTTAGCAACCAAGTCTGATAATAGACTGTGTAAAATCAAAGCGTTTTCATTTGCCTACATGCACATGTAGTGGGTGCGTAGAGTTATTGTTATTAATGTTATGAACAAACAAAAAAATGGAATGAAACCGTAAGAAAACTTGTAGTATAGGTCAAGACAGTGTTTGATGGACAGTTATGAGGGAGTTCCTCTGCTGTCAGCACCACTACTTTGCATGAGACTCAACCACCCAGTTCCAAAATCAGTCGTATCCTTGATAAAACCCACAAATTGAAGACGCATACAGTTGTTTGATCTATACTTAATCATGGCACTTTTCTACTGGCACAAATAACGGTAGTGAAAAATTTGTTTCGCTACAAATAAAGCAACCTAAAACTGGGCCACTGCCAAACTGACTGTGTCTCTGCTTTATGATTGGCCTTGGAAAGATGGTTTTTTTTTCCTTTTTACTCTGTTATTTTACGCAATATACAACAATGGAGATACAATGTGACGACTAGGAAGTTAATGAAGTACACGCTCTACTATCTGTTTGAGCTGAAGCTAAATATCAGTGGAAGTTTCAATGGAAATAGGTAGATGTACAAGGACATTGCTGGATTAGGTTTTCATCGAAAGGCTGTACGATGCCAATTAAAAAATATTCAAAGACGACAAATAAAAAAACCACAATAATGGATCGACTCAGATAGAAAAGCCTTCTCCTGGTTTAACTCCATGGACGTGGTTGTGTGACGACGACAGGCATGAATTGAAACACTTTCCGGGCTGAGAAATCAAAGATAGCTACGGCCTCCGCACCGCCACAGTGTGGTTTTGGTACATCTATGGAAAAGTGCCTTTATATGCAGACTTTAAACTGGAGGCATACATGACTGATAATGTTTAATGAGTCAGTGGAGAAGAGCGCCGTTGGTCTCTTGCCTATCATTACTGCTTCATCATAAGTAAATATTTCTCCTATTTTCCTTCCAGTGGTATAAACTGTTTGCAGGTCACAGCATTCAACAAATCGTTCATCCTGACCATGAGCATAATGAGAATGTCCAAGTTTGCTAAAGTAAAGGAGCGTGCTTGTGTTTGACCTTTTGTTCAAAGGGCCACCCGTGCCGTTGACCCCTGTAAGGTCACATGGCTCACTCTATAAACATGTAGCCTCAAGTTAAAGCTGGGCAGTTGTTTTTTATTTTTTCATTTCCTCTCTAGTTCTTCTGGACTCTTGCCTCAGGGGGCTTTATGTCTCTGTGTATGTCCATTAGTGAGGTAACTCTCTCCTTGCAGGGAAAGAGCTCAGATCTCTTCACGTGAATGAGAATGATGTCCTAATAGCACAGCCCTGCCATTCAGTTGGACACGTCGTGCGCTTAGCAGTACAACACTGGCTCAATCCATTCATACTGTGCTGGCTCTTGTGGAGAGATTTCACATTTAAGGCCAGCAGTGTACAAGATAAAAGGATCTTCACATGTTCGTCTAATGGGCAAAGCACAATTAAAAAAATTTCCTGGATTTTTAAGACCGGTGGTAAAAATGGGAGTAGAAGTTCCAGGCAGAGACCAGAGCTTTAAAAGGTGTGAAGCTCGCTCTGTTTCTCTGTAACTTGTCAGTATAATGAAAGATTTTAGCAGAATTAGAACAGATCAGAAAAGGGAACAGAATTAGAGTAGGCCGAGTATAATAGAGGCTTAATCCACTCATACTGTGCAGATTTTTGTGTGCTAGTCAAAGTAGGCTTGATCAGGAGCTGCAAGCAGAACTGCCGCCTCATTGCCAGTAGCTCTTCTATCTGAAGTCAGATGAGGCTAAATGTTGGCATTACTTTGACATTTAAAGGTTTTTAATTTCTCTGGGCTTTTGTCATTTACAGCTTGCTTGAGGCAGACTATGTTTTATACCTCTATGTGAATGACATTATCGTATTACAAATCTACAAATCTGCTTCATTTGAAAGAAAAACTGATCTAAGCTTGGTTCGTACCTGTTTTGGGGATGCTGTTTGGATTGTGTCAGCTCTACAGTTTGAGTTCAGAAGTATCTGAAGAAGGAGTAGAAGACCCATCTCTGTTTTCATGCTTTATGGCTTTTAGTCATGATTTTTATGGTATTTTCTCCAATTTCCTTTTCAAACCGGAGGGTCAAAAAGAGCTGGATTCATTAGGGAATAAGGGAAGTGTGTGCATGTGAGTTTTACATTGGATCCAACCCAAAGGATTTTTGGCACAGTTAGTCCTTCGCTCTGGGACTGGCACGCTAATTAAGCACTTCCCTTAATTAGACCACTTGTCCTCCCTTAATTACTCATTATAAAATTTTTTTTTTTTTTTTTCTGGCAAAAACGTTAAAAAGAGAAGTTTCTCTGGGTGGTGCTGAATGTCATTGCTTGTATGCATTCTATACCCTCATGGTTACATCTATGACTGTCATTCCAGACATTGCAGATATCTGGAAAATACATTCATTCAAATACATACAAGTTGCTCAGACCAGACTCTGAGATTTCAGTGCCATCAAATGCTGTTGACAGAGTGAGGCAGTGATGTGAGAGCTCAAAATATACAGAAACTGCACAGCAGAAGACGACAAACACCCCCAAGTCGGCCATTCTTTTATATGGACTAACCTTAGTGCGGCTTGTACTGTTTGTCCTTTGCGTTGTTTGTGCCATACTGAAATAAAACAGACTCATCCTAGAAGAATTTTACCTGAAATTCTGGATGAATGGGTACATCATCCTTTAAAATGTACTAGATTCCTATATAAGTATGCACCCATTGTTTAACTTAAATCCTCTTGCTTTTCCTAAGTGCATTTTTGTCCACTGTGTTAATAGCTCCTCATCACTTTCGTTTATTCAAGATATGTTTAAAACGATTCCAGATCGTGCCAGCATTATTTCAAGTCATGGGGAGATTTTGAGATAACATGGTGCATTCAATCGTTTCTTAACGACTCGCAATCGAATTGAATCATTATGAGGTCAGAGAATTGCACTTCTAATACAAACCAAATGTGAACAGTTTGGTAGGGGCTTGCCATGGGGTGGCCTCCCCGTCTGTGTTTAGGTAGTCGGTGGGGATGAGAAGTTAAAGGGAGGCTGGAAGAGATCCAGAAATTTCCCTGAGACCCTTGGCAGCAGGTTCTAATTCCCCCTCCGGTGGGCCAGGTTAGGCTGGAGAAAGTGGGGCAGGTTTGTTTTCTTTTTATTAAACTGGCATGTGGAGTATTCACATCTGCACATACGACTTCCTAACACCCTTCAGTTCCCCCACGCGGGGCAATGGAGGGGGGAAGGAGGTGCGGCGAATAATGAGGAGAACGAAGGGAGACACCTCTGGGGAGAAGGTACACCTTTTCTTTCTACAGCGTTATTCTTACATCATCATTTTTCTTCAAAATAAGTATCTCTCTTTTCACCCATCTTTTAACCACCTCTATACTTTTTTATATATTTGTCTTTATTTCTCTCTCTCTATCGTTCTCCTGATCCCTTTTTCCTCGTTCTCCACCCTTTCTTGAACCCTCTCCTCATCTTTCTGCCGTTTCCCTCTTTCCTCACTGTCAGAACTTTGGCTCAAGATTCCACACATGCCTTTAATTTAGTAGGGAGGGAGCCCAGGAGTGCAGCTAGCTTACAGCTCAGGAATTTTCCACCCTCACCCCGATCAGCACACACACACACACACACACCCACCCCACACGCTCGGATGGAGGAGGGAGAGAGCAAGGTGTGAAGCTACTCCCCAGTTCTACCGCCAGCATGGCCTGTTTACTCAAGTAATATCGAATTCAGGAGGGGGAAGGGGCCTATAAAGGAGCTATTGAGAGAGACGCAAGGGTAAGTGTGATGAAGTAATGAAGATGAGGGGAGGAACGAGGCGAACTGTAGATTGAGAAACAGGAAGATGAAGTGCTCTCCTGTCTATAATAAAGCCCTCCTTTCTCTGTTGATGACAGTTGAGTAAACTACACATTAGAAAGATGCCTTTAGCTGAGCTGTCCTATTTCTTCATTCTGAAAATGCTTCAATCACAGCTTTACATTCACTCCACAACCACTTATTGACTCACTTATTAATGTCAAAGCACCCTTTTCGGGGATTGCTATGAATCAAGCATTCTGAATATATATTTGTATTCATCTTTATGTCATTATTAGCTTTTGCAATACCAATTTTACAGAAGGCATCAATAAATTCTCAGACAAATCAAAATGTTTTGACTGTGCTGTGAGCTTCCTGACCTATCAGAGTTCCAGAAGTGTGTTTCTGTGAGTATTCGTGTGATGCATGAATACCTGGAATCAATAAATTAAGTTAGAAAATGAAATGTATTTTTGATGAAATAATACTTTGGTGTTATAAAAGAGATATCGGCACCTGACTGACTCACCGATATGCTGTCCAAAGAAAACCATGCGTTTATTTTCCTCTTCATCATTTGAACGCAACATGTGGAAAGTTCTGGATTAACCAATAGAAATGAAATGTTTTGGACCACAGTTATATATTTTAAGGTTCTTTGCATAGCAATACTAGTATCTTATCTGCATCCTGCATCTCTGCTATGAATCTAATATTTGAGCTTGAGAAACTGGCCTGAAGACCTGATATGATTCCCTTAAAGTTTAAAGGGTTAAAAATGTTGATCAAGATCATATAGTGTGTCGTAGAGTAAGAGAGTCAGTTGAGGCAAGATTAAGGAAATATTTTCATATTTATAGTGCACTCAGAGGCCCCGAAGGGAGGATTAAGGGAAGGCTAGTGCAGCGAGAATGTGTTGAAGACGACAGGAGACTCGCCACACATATTTTCACCGACTAGCATCTCTCTCTCTCTCTGCCTCCCTTTGACATTCTGCTCACTCGCTCGCTTGTTCACATCCCATAAAAACACACCATGCCATTGTAAATGTGGGCATATTCACTTCAGCCGCTCCACTGCTTTCACCCTCTCTCTGCCTCGTCTGCAGGTCTCCACTAAACAGAGTGAAGGAGTGAAAGAGCTGAATTTAGAAGAAAGGAAGTCGTCCTTACTTGCAGTCTGTGGCTGAGTGGGGGGGGGGGGGTCCTGAGACGGAAAGTCCCAAAGAGTTGAAATAGTAATTACGCAAGCACTTTGATTCAGTTGTTGTGGGCTTAACTAGGTCCCTCTTGCTCCCTTTCTCTTCCTTTCACTCTCTTTCTCTCACACTCAAACTCTTACTCACTCTCTCTTTTTGACCCCATTATTAAAGGGAGGACTTCAGCATTTTCTCTCCATTTCTTTCTCTCTTGTGTACATCTCGATCTTGTCTTTCCCTTTCTCTCTCATCTTTTCCTCTCCTATATATTCTTTTTCATTTCCTTCTTATAGCTCTTTTGTCTCTCTCTCTCTCTCTCTCTCTCTCTCTCTTTCTCTTATATCTTTAATTTTTCTCTCATAAATTTCCCCCCCTCTCTCTCTCTGTGTGTGTGTGTGTCTCTGTCTGTCTCTCTTTCTCTCTCTCTCTCTCCCCCAGCCCACATAAGTAAGATGAGTATAGAATGGGTTTCTCCACTGTTTTTATTCTGAGGGCTGTTTGGTTGGAAACATTCTTTATTTGAAATAATCAGCTGGTTCTCTTGGGAAGAGCCTCTCGCTCTGCTTCCTGCATCATGAAGGAGAAAACTGGAATACTCACAGATGTTTCGTCTACAAAGTATAAAACCATTCTACACTTGGTCAAACTGTATGAAACCAGTATATTAGTAGAGCGCTGATGCAAATTTCAGTGGTTTTGTATAAAGCGTTAATTATTGATTTGTGAATAATAAAGGCATTTCCAGTCAATAGTGCCGCACAACAGACTGCCCTTAACTCCTGTTTCATCAGATGATGTTACAAATGAACAGACTGTAGAGATTGTTTAGTGTCACAGTGTAGCGCTACAGTATATCATTTTTCTGTGCCATATCAGCTGTCAATCAACCGTCAGAAGATTTAGGCTAAGACTACTGTAGTGTAGCCAAAAGTAATTGGACAGTCTCTGTTTTGGCTTTAAACACACTGACTCTGAAGTTAAACAGACTGTCAGCTCTAATTAAAATAAGTAATTATTGTTGTTTCCTGACCGGCTCCGTGTGTGTGTGTGTGTGTGTGTGTGTGTGTGTGTGTGTGTCTGTGTGTGTGTGTAAGGGAGAGAGGGTGTTTTGTTTTTAAGACATGGAAATAAATCCAAAACTTTAGGCATGATAAAGTCAGTTACACTTAAATGTTGCATTTTCTCCTTTGAAAATAAAATATATGGATGTCAAACTATTTATAAATGTACAACTTAATGATTCTGTCATGGGTGTGCATAGAGAAGGGGAGAGGATGCAAGGTTGTGCAAATACAAACGGGGTTTAATGTCCAACTGAAAAAGCATGTAAACAGAAAAGGGGGGAGAAACACCCGACTCAGGCACAACAAAAATATACAAACAGGGAAAACCAAGAACATTCAAAGAAAACGAAAACGGGACCCGTGCTCCGGCAAAACCAAACTAAGGACAGGGCTGGCTTCAGACAACTCAGGGCGGAGAGGTCCAAAACTTAAACGGCCGGAGCACGAGTCTGTAAACACAGGGGAAAAAGCACACAACATTAAACCGTAAGCTGGCAACAAGAAACACAGACCAAGACACCATAAAGAGAGCAAATACAGGCATATAGACTCATGGTCAGACTGGGCTATATACGTGCAGGGGAAGGGGAGACAGGTGAGACGGGAATTGACAGAACGAGACACAGGTGCAACGGATAAAGACAGGAGTGGTGCAAACCGAACTCGGGGACTCAAAAAGGGACCAAGGGACGAAGGGAGCAAAGGAGGGGAATTGGGATAAGGGCAGACAGGGCACGGAGATAGGGGAGGATAGAAAGGAAACGTAAGAAAAGGGAAAAACTAATATTCAGGGGATAAAGAACGGTGTCTATGAGGAGAGGGCGAGGCGACCGTGACAGATTCCACTTGTTTTAAGAAACTTAAAGAAACCCCAAAAGATAAACTGCAATATAAAAATGCTTAAAACAGTAGTAGATAATTATTTAATTTAATTATGTTACAAATAATGTAATCATATTCTTCTTCTTCTTCTTCTTCTTTTTCTTCTTCTACTTCTTCTTCTTCTTTTTGTGGATTTAACTCACACTAGGGCTCCGGCAAGATTTTAGAAACTGTTGACTGATTCTCAAATGCTAAAAGTAGCAGTTCCCACTAATTTGAATCCACTCAGTGAGACTCCAGGGGACAATTTTTCACAACTCTAATTAAATTAAAGACCTTTTCTGGAGGACTTCGCACATCACCTGACCCTACAAAATTATACTGGAGGAAAGAAATCCCAGGAATACAATGATAGAGGTGAAATTTCAGAGTTAATAAGACTTATTTCTCTCTCTCTCTCTTTCTCTCAGGAGGAGCCTCTCGCTCTGCCTCCAGCATTAAGGAGAAAATTGGAATAATCACAGATGTTTTGACTGCTAAATATAAAACCTCAATTTGGTTAAACTGCATCAAACCATTTGGCCTTTGCCTTCTTTCTAGAGGATGTCTTACATCACTGGACCATCCCAAGTTTATTCTGAGGCAAATAAATCCCAGTGATCCAGAGTTAAATAGATCACAGCTACAGCTGTTCACCTGCAACACAGGATGCAAACAACAGTTGTCTAAAAATAAAAGCCACTTCATTCACTCACCATGTTTTCAGAGTAAAGTGTGAAGTGTGCAATTGTCATACATGAGCACACCAACTTCTTCCTCTGTATTTAACCCATTTAACCCATACAAGTGAAGCAGTGGGCAGCCAGGAACACAGCTCCGAGGGAGCAGTGTGTGGGGACTGTACCTTGCTCAGGGGAACCTCAGTGGTGTCACTAGCAGTCCTGGGATTTGACACCAAAGTTTTTTGATTGCAGCGGCAACTTTTTAACCACTAGGTGAATGTCTGCCTAAATCTCTGAAAGTCTATGATCGCAGATGAGTTCCTCATCTGTGAGTTTTCGTATTTTTCAGTTCTCCATACCTGCGTAATTACACAGTTAAACACAATGATATAATTTAGACGTTTTCTCCGCTCTGCTTATAGCAGCACACATATAATCACACTCCTTCCTCTGCACTCTTCTAATGAGAGGGTTCAGTTACTGACACGGCTTTACTCCAGCACACAGCAGACACTCACATCTGTCTCTCTCTTTCTCTCTCTCTCTCTCCCTTTTTTCTCTATTGCTGTTTCTCTCTCTCCCTCTGTCTCTCTTTCTCACCATTTTTCTCTATTGCTGTTTCTCTCTCTCCCTCTCTCTCTCACAACTTATTTCTCTATTGCTGTCTCTCTCTCCCTCTCTCTTTCTCCCTCTATTTTCTCTCTCCTTTCTTTGTTGTCTCTATCTCTTTCATATTGCTCTCTGTCTTTCCTTTCTCCCTCACTCTCACTCTCTCACTCCCTCACTTCTTCATCTCTCTTTCTCCATTTTCTCTCTCCCTCGTTCTCTTTCTCTCTCACTGCCTCTCTTGTTCTTTATCTGTCTCTCACACACATTTTCTTTCTCTCTCTCTTCTCCCACAGATCTCTCTATCTCTCTTTCAGATCTGTCTGTCTCTCTTTCAGATCTCTCTATCTCTCAGATCTCAGTCAGATCTCTCTATCTCTCTTTCAGATCTCTCTGTCTCTCTTTCAGATCTGTCTGTCTCTCTTTCAGATCTCTCTATCTCTCAGATCTCTATCAGATCTCTCTATCTCTCTTTCAGATCTCTCTGTCTCTCTTTCAGATCTCTCTATCTCTCAGATCTCTCTCTCTCTTTCAGGTCTCTCTATCAGATCGCTCTGTCTCTCTTTCAGATCTCTCTGTCTCTCTTTCAGATCTCTCTTTCTCTCTCTCTCTCTCTCTCTCTCTCTCTCTCTCTGCAAGTCGTGTGGTCTGAGATGCTCCTCACCTATGGAGGTCAAACATGAGATCTGGAACGGTCAGAGGTTGATACAGGGGTTAAAATGTCACTAAGCTCTGTGTATCTTTCTTCAGTGTGTGTATAGATCGGGGTGACCTGAGGTCATGGGTCACATACTTCAGTGATGATGTACATTTCACGCTCATCCGTGACTTGACCTAAACAAAACCTAAGAATACTTTAATCTCTTTAGACGATTAGACCAGTGCCCGTATTCACAAAGAATCTTAAGCCTAAAAGTTGCTCCTAGTGATGTAATTCTAAGAAAAATCTTAGAATAATGACGTTTTCTTAGAATTTCCTCTTAAATTTAGGAGTAAATCTCAGTAAAGATCAAAACAATTCACAAAACATCTTAGCCCTAAAAAGTAGAGAGGACTTTTACGAGACTTAAGAGTTTCTTTAGCAGAGGAAAAAATGGCAGACAGAAGAAATATTCTTCAAACACTGAACGATCCTGGGTTAATTCAACGCTGCAGATTGGATCATGATGGGATAATGTTTGTGGTCGAACTTATTAAAGATGCGCTCACATCTCCCACTCAACGTAGTAATGCCATAATGGCAGAAATGAAAGTGATCACAACACTGAGGTTTTTGGTGCAGCGGTGATGACTCGAGTCTGTCACAACCTTCCATCAGCAGAGTGATCACACACACTACTGAAGCGCTTTCAGTCTCATAT
>JBBPDH010000104.1:32643006-32660514 GCA_037974565.1 Clupeocharax schoutedeni
TACATTGTGCATTGTTTGAATGCTAATTAAACATGTTCATAGTTTTGTAACAGATTCTTTTAATAATTTAATAAGTTATTTTCCCCTTTCGGTTTTTGGGCAAGTGTTTCCCCATTTTCGGTTTTCTGTTTCGGTAAAAAAAAAATCCTTTCGGTGCATCACTAGTTATTATACTATAACTATATTATACTTATCTATAATGGGCACAATCTTTATAATGGTCACGCCCTTAACAGGCTCTGTTTTTAGAATTGTTTAGTGCTCTAGTGCTAGTGACCCACAGTGGAACCAGTTCATTTTAAGAAGCAGTAAATAGAAGATAGTACAAACTTAGAACAGACTTTAGGTTCTGGTAAAACCTGTTTAAGGCTGCATTGTCAAATGTTGTCGTCTTTATCAGTCTGCTCCAGACTGATTTAACAGGGAGCCTGCTAACCTGATAGCTATTTAAAGTGTTAGGAAACTTGTTTGGACTTCTTCTAGAGTTAAAACCAATCGTCACCTCAAATCAGGTGTCATAGACTTTTAACAGCTGAGCTTATCTCCAAAAAGCCTGGTGTGTGCCGCTGGTACCTTGAATGTCATTACTGACTTGCATTTCGTATAACAAACATCCTGACATGCATACATTTTCCCCACAGAAGTGCCTAGTTTCATAAAGGTATCAGTTATTTGGTTTATTGAATATTAATAGCCCTGTTATATAAAAATTCAGAATCTTGTTGCACCAAGGGCGGATTGGGGATTCTGGTACCTCGAGTATAGTTATGCTTGGAGGCCCAACACGTTTGATTTAACGCAAAATACATTGATAACCTTCTTACTGCGGTCAGAAATTAACCTGATGTTGTTTCAGCAAAAGCCTTGATTTTGTCCAACATGTTGGCCAGTCAACATTTCAAGCCTGCAGCTCCAGCCACACATTAAGCTTCTGTGTCTGATGACCTAGGAAGATAAAGAATGTCTTCAAATTTTTTTCTCATTTTTTTTTCTTTTCCTGCAGGCCACAAGAAAATGATCATTTTACAGTGTTGATCAAGGAGCTACAGTGTGTTACAGTATCTCTTTGGTGTAAAAAAAAAAGTATTCTTATGCCGTTCATTCATTTATTCAGCCAACCAGTTGTTGATGGCAGGATTGGCCTCCATGTGTTTCATTTGCAAGGTACTAACAATTCGCTGGTAAGCTTAATGATATGACATAACACTGTGCCGGTTTCCAGGTCAGCATTAAGCTTTGTATTGAACTGCGTATCAGTGGAGTTTTACTCTTTTTAGGCTTTGTGTGTGTGTGTGTGTGTGTGTGTGTGTCTGTGTGTGTGTGTGTGTGTGTGTGTGTGTGTGTGTGTGTGTGTGTGCGTGTGTGATTGGAGGTCAATGAAGTTAGATAACCTCATTTCTCACAAACGCTCGTATGGTGTGGCATGTCAGACTGAAAGCTGATGTAGTTTGCCAAGCTGGCATGGTTCACTACTCTAGTCCACCAGTGTAATCTGTCATTTTTCTCACATGGTCACAGAACACGTCCCCTGCTGGATCTACATCAGTTCGATCAGTGTCACTCAACAGGGGCTGGAATACAGTATATTATATTAATGTATATACTGGACTATATTACATTTGAATGGTTAATTAATGTTTCCATCAGATGCACATTTGCAGGCTTCATAGTATACATTTCTAAACACTTATTGTCATTTCGTTGTTTTACTCCTTGTGATCTGTACAGATAACAGTCATTCAGTGGATTAGCTGCAGTTTTTCCTTGGTTGCTATTTATTATATTAGGAATTGTATTATTTTGGTAATTGGTAATTAATCATTTTTTGTTTCATGTATTAGTTTTTCAGTTAAATCACTTGCAAACATTCTAAAGCCTTTACTAGGGTAAGGTATGGTGGATGTGGTGTGGTGTGGTCTGTGGAGTAGTAAAACTCCTATCTGAGCTGCAATACTCTTCCAGCTGGGTGAGTTGATCAGATGACTCCAGTCGTTTGTGATTGGCTGGAACCCGTCCTTGAGTCACCTTGGTTTTGCTGTCCAAAACAAGAGGTGCTGAACCCCCATCTTCCTGGTTCTGCAGCCTGGACAGCTCCTGGTTGGATTGGAGGCTTGTAGTTTGTGTTGGCTCTAAACCAGGACTTGTGCTGCACCTAGAAAGAGAAATAATTGAGCAAAGGAAAACAGCATGTAACTCACAAATTAGTCAGGTCAAGGGTTGAGACTGGAAGTCATTGCAGAATCTCCACATCCCATCCGATTTTGGCATCAACATGAAGTGGCTGGACTGCAAGTTCCTCATTGGCTTTATGAATCCTAGGTGGAACAGATCTCAGGAACACACTACAACTACTCCTACTCCTGCTATCGATAAGAGAGATATCAATGTGCTGTAACAGAGTATCTTTCACATATTCAACAGGGAGGGCTGCTGTTTACTTTTTTCTTTAAGCATGTTCAGGAGTCTTGTAAGTTAGAGGCCTTTTGATGCCTGGGGTACTAATTTCATCCATCCTGGTCAATCACCTTTTTTAATGTTTGAATATTTGACTGAATCTTTCATGAAGACCATCAGTTTATGGATGATGGACAGATGGGAGCCTATATATAGACAAAGAAACTGAGTTTAACCAGTCAGTCGTGACAATGGAGTTGTAAACGTTGCCTCCTACTTTAGCGGGTTGGATTGAGTATCATTGCTGCACTGAAAGGGGAGGGGTGGGTGAGAGGATGGGAGGGGAGGAGAAGAGCGGGGAATTGGACAGACAGGCAGGCAGAGAGCCATTGAGAATTCCCTCTCTTCTTGTAAAATAGGGCCTTTTTGGTTTGACTGTCTCCCTTATGGGTAGGGGGGCGCAGTCTTCACATGAAAGGGATTTGGAAGGATAATCATATTAATGGCACCGTTCTCTCTCGCTCTCTCTCTCTCTCTCACCCCCACTCACTCTCTCTCTCTCTCTCTCTCTCCCATCCCACTTTTTTCCATCTCTTTTCACAGTGATGGCCCCTCTCGTGCAGCTGTTCCTAGGCTCGCCTCAGCTGGGATTCATATAGAACTCTGACGAAATTTCACACACACTTGGGACACCACAGCGCACTCCCGCTCAGCCATGTACAGCGTGGAGGACCTTCTCATCTCTCATGGATACAAAGTCAGCAGCAACAACAACGTCCCCCCTTCACACTCACCCTCGTCCCAACACACTACGTACGATCAGCGGCCGCCGACACGCAGCAACAGCCGGTGTGAAACTGGCGAGAAGCGGACGGGACACGGCACGGTGAATGGCTACAAAGCGGACTGTGTTTACGGTGGCGGCGGAGTCAGGCAGACGCCGTCTAGGGGCGGCCCCAGTGACACAGAGAGCAGAGACAGGAAGCAGAGGACAGAGCAAGAGGACAACGGTAACCTAGGAGATGGACAGTCACCAGGAGACAGCCTGACCACAGACAGTGGGTGAGTGGAAGTGTTTTCTGTGCCTCACACCCCTCTACCCTCGTATCAGACCCACTCTTGCTGACTCCAGCACATGCACAGTCCTCTCTCTTTCATGCTGCTGTTTTTCCTCCTTTTCCCTTTTTTCTTCCCCTTTTTGATCTTGCAGAGTAGCTCAGGTTTAAGCTGGCTGGGGGGGATGTGGAGTGCTGAAGTGTTATGTAAAGGTGGGAGCTGTCAAGGACTTTTTCACAGCTGTAGGACAAGAATCTAACAGCTCCCTCTCTCTTTTGTACATACCGTCTCTGTCTCCCTCTCTTTATTTGCCATCAATACATGTAGTCTTTAAACCTGTTAGCAACTTCTTAAGCCCCGTTTTTTTGGGGTATGTGTTCATCAAACACTTTCCATAACTCAATATCTGTTGTTTTCTTTTGCTTGTTAGCTCTCACTGGATCCCCCTCTGTTTTTCAGCCCCTCTCGCTCTGTATCCGATACCCTCATTAACTGTATTGCCAAAAAACGGCAATCTGCTGTTTGATTCATTTCCTGCCACCTGGGACTGCTGTATTATAAACAGCACTGTAGCGGGACAGCCCTCAGCACACTCTGCCTTTCATGCTCACTGCTACAGGCAAACCCACTAGTGAACTACAAATCCCATGAGGCCTTTATCAGATCAATATTCAATTCCTTATGTCTTATGTAACATTGAAATTAATAATACATGATGAATTCAAGTGTGAACATCGTTATGCTACTAATTATAGTACAGCGGTTTCATAGGCGGAGTCAATGCGGTGCTGCCATGCATACTGGAAAAAAAAACCCTTTATGGATGTGACTTGTTTTTTTTATGCCAGCACTTGAATGTTACTGAGGTTAATATTTCTGGGGATGATTTGTACGAATTAGGCCCTATCTGCTCTCATGCTCTTTTTGTGCATTTATCAATAATATAGCAATAACATATCAGAAATACATCAATAATAAAAAGGTTTTCAATTAATTATTTGGAGAACTATTTCCTGTTTCAGCCTTTACATCATTCATAATTTTAAGGCTCTTCATTGCTAAATTACATCCAGAGAGGGTTTTTTTTTTATTCTGCCCTGAATTAAGGTTGTGGTTGATACAAATGCAGATCAGAAACCCTCTGCAGCGAGGATGTGGTAGTTAGGGAGGTCTGTCAGTGCTGACTCTACTGTTTCCTTTAAGCCTAAGGAGTCAATGTTGGCTTCCTCTTCAAAGCAAAGGATAGCTTAGGCATAATTTACACTCAACAGACTAACTTCATTACCTCTATATGTATGAATTCATTAATATCTTATTTTGTATACATTGGATCTGAAATTTTTAAAAGTTTCAAAGATGTACTTTTACTTGGTGATGTGATATGGTCACCCTGCTTAATAAAATTGCCAGATTTTAATATTTTATCAGCCATATTTATACAGGCAGTTATTAAGTAAATCATTTTTGTCTACTAAATCAAAACCTTTTTTCTTTCTTTGTGATGCAGATTCCATGAGAGCCACAGAGGAATGTATTCTCAACCCAGGCCTGAGCGAGACGTGTCCTACTGGCGGAGACGAGGTCAGGACTTTAATTTGCTTCTGGACTACGCTGACTTTAGGGAGCCCCATGGAAGGGAAGCAGGGATTCCTGTCAAGGCAGAGGGCATGCAGCGAAGGCCAGAGTCAGCCTTAAGCACTGAAGAGCATCGTCGTGAGAGGCAGCGCAGAGCGGACAGTGCGCGTGCTAGAGAGCGTGAACTAGCCCTGTACCAGTGGAGAATAGCGGCTGAGAGAAAGTATCAAAGCCTGGGAACAGAAGAGTGGCGTCCTGCTGTGGGAATGAGCCGACAAACGTCCGAGGGCGATGGCGAAAGATGGGCACAGGAGCAGCAGCGTCGACCTCGGACTGCAGAGGGCGCTGTTCCACCCAGGACCAAAGCCAAATCCCAGTCACTGCCCAGGATTTCCATGCCCTCGGACAGCATCCAGGTCTTAAGCACGTCATCCCATGGTCAAGATCCTTATGGGAGCTACCGAATTAATGGGCATCAGTTACGGGAACCTCATGGACGTGAAGGGGAAAGCAGAGAGCGGTGGGCTGACAGTGGCCGAACGAGTGTGCAGTCGGCACCCCTTTCAAAACCTCGTTTTAGCCGACCTCTTAGACCTCCTTCATATGAGGTTCACCAGCAGATGCGTGGAAGTTCAGAAATGCTCTCTGGAGAGTTTATGCAGCATCCCAGAGACAGGACTCCACTCCCTTTCACCAGGCAGGAGTACTTTGCACAGGAACCTGGAGGGTCTGGCATGGAACCTCCTGGTTACATCCCTCCACCATCCTACAGGAGGCAGCCTCCAATCAAGGGAGGGCACAGAACCTATGCAAATTCTATGGGGAACTATCAGTACAGGGGTGACCCGTACATGCAGGGACCGGCCATGGCAGAAGTCCAGGAGTGGTTCATGAGACAGACCGGTATGTCTTGGCCAGATCATCACAGGGACGGGAGAAGGAGTATGCCATGCAGACGACAAGCCTACCCAGCTTACAGCGAGGAGCGGATGGGCAATGTTCAATACATACCCTTTGATGATCCACGTGTCAGGCATATCTCAGGAGGTGGGATAGATGGGAATTCGTTGACGGACGCTGACAAAATCAGGAATATCAGGAAAGAGATTCCCATCATCTCATTATCCGAGAAAGCTCCTGATGACAGTGCCTTTCTGTTCACAGAGAAAACACACAGCAGCACAGACGTAAGCAAAAGCAATATCAGCGATTGTGTTAATGAAGCTGCCCCACATACAGATGTTTCAAGAGAGATCAACAACTCGAAATCAGTCGATGAAAATTCCAACAGGTATCCTGTTGACCGTGACTATTCAGATAGGTTATCGCAGCAAAGCTGTGAGACAGTAACACAGGTAAAGAAATTTGAGGCACAAACTGCAGCTGAGAATAAGAAAAACAAGAAGAAAATGAAAGAGACCATGTTCTGCCTCGTGTCCGTTCCAATAAACGTGATAGCAAACAAGGAATCGGCTGATCCAAACAACAATGAAAACGTGCCAAGCCCAATGGTGGCACCTATGGAAAGCACAGTGACTCAGCCTTATATCCAAAACCACTCCACAATCTCTATCAGCAATGAACCACAAATGCAATCCAGCAGCTCCTCAACAATCAAGAGCTCTAAAAGAGCTCCACTTAAGAAAGAGATTGTAGATGTGTGGTCTCTTCAAGCAAGTGCTGACAAAGAATTGTGCTTTGCGGGATCCTGGCCAGGAGATCAGTACAAAAACCAAGAAACTCAGACAGGCTCTCCTGAGGTTTCCAGAAGTGTCCATTTACCAAACTCTCACACTCAGTCTGCATACGACCCTTCATCTTCTGACACAACTACAGACAGTGGGGTGGGCACTGAATGCAATACGAGTTTTGGGTATTCAATGAAAGGTCAAAAGAATCTGAACCTTTCTTGCAACAGTGCATTTTCCAGAACGAGGACAGGTAGCAGTTCCAGCGCAAAGACTTCAGCTCAGCTCCTAACAGTTCAGATGCCACCATCTCCTGATCGCCAGCCTCCACTGAGGAAGAGTGCAACCAAATCCCAAGCACTAGATGGCCAAGAGATTTTTGGCCAGTTCCTTTTAAAACCCGTAAACAGACGCCCATGGGATGCTATTGGGGAGCTTGAGTCTTTCAACAAGGAGCTGCAAGATCAGAACAGTAAACTCCAACCAAGTATTGATCAGACAATAGAGGACCTGGATGAGGCTTTGCAGAACATTCTAGATGTAAGCAGTACCTCTATTGAGGTTAGGCAGACTGGGACAGCCCCACAAAACTCGAAAAAGAACCTCGTTAACCAGCCACATATGGAGCCAAATCCTGAGCAGCCTAAGAAGAAAGACAGCTTAAATATCAGGTCGGATTTAGAGAGCAGGGTTAAATCAGAAGTGGAATACAGAGAAGCGAGAAGTGCCTTCTCCAGACCAAAGGGGAGGACAGGAAATTCTGACATAGCACAGAAACAAGAAATACCTATACCCAAAGATACAACTTTAATAAGCTATGAGATCTTGCAGAGAATTCAGAGTGAGCCCAGGGGACACAGACTAGATATTCCAGTACCAAAGGAATCCTTACTGAAGGATGTGGGGCTCACAGTGTACACGGCGATCCCAGACACAGTGACACTGGGATCGCCGACTGGTTTAAGCCCTGAGTCCCCGATGCTCACCAGTCCCTCTGACAACTCAGAAACATGTGAGGCCTTACACATCACATCATCAGACAGTGGAGGAGACAGGAGCAGGAATAGCCCCGAATTCACTACAGATCTGAGTTTGAACAGTCAAACTTGCATCAGATCTAAAGCTGAGTTTGAGAAAGAAGCAGAGAACAGGGGCAAAGTAATTGCCGGGCCACAGAGGTCACCTCACATCCATGTTCGTAGGAGCCAACATTTTAGATTTACAGCGAACTACGGCGATTTTGATGATGACGATGATGACGGGTATTCAGACTATCTCAGCTGGAGTAATGAAAAGACGGTAGCAGATGAACACCTGGAGACGCTTTTGAGTCAAGAGAAGGCCAATAGTATGCCAACAGAGGATCTTAGCAAGCTGTACCAAGTTCAGTTTGCTCAGGGCATCCCTGTGCATGAGTCGATTGAACAGAGGGCAGCCAGGATCTTGGGCATTGCTGTGCCAGCTGAGGCCTTGGTTGTCAGTCAAGGGGATGCCAGACAGAATGAAGGAAATGGAGATGACACAAATAAAGCAGTTATTGCTATGCAAAATAGTGAAACACACACAAATGAAGATATGCAGCATGTGAGGAGGGTCTATGAGGAAGTGGTAGACAAGTCAGTACACAGCCAGGGACTGAAGTTTGAGAAGAAAGAACCAGACGTTAAGGAAGATCATGCTTGTGGTGACGATACGCTCAGTACACAGAGCCATCCAGTGCTGGAGCTGCCTGAGTTCCCACCCAGTAACCTGAGTTTGTCACTGCTAGTGACAGAGGATGAAGAATTGGCTTTAAGTGTTTCTGGGGGTGAGAAAAAGGCCAGGTTTGTTGAAGAAGTGTCTGAAGGAGAACAGAACAAGTCAAGTGGACATCTCCCATTTTATATGTTCAGAAATGAAGAACTGTCTACAGAGCTCATCACTCATGTGGTGGAGGGAGAGCCAGAATCACACGTCAGCGATTTCACCAAAGAGATGGAGGAAGTCGAAGAAAAAGAAGAGGAAAAATCTGTTCAAGAGGAGGAAGCACTAGAAAGAGAAAAAGAGCAAACTGTGAAGAGTGAAATGGAAGGTGAATGTGAAGCTGCTGTTGAAAAAAGGGAGAGTGAGGATGATGACAGAAGAAGTGAGGAAGAGATGGAAGAACTAGAAGAAAAAGATGTCCAGGAAAGTTCCATACAGCAACCAAAGCCTATGGTGCATCCAGTGACTCAGCCTCGCAGTGGCATGGTGGTCAAGAGAGAGATTACACTCCCAGACACCTTCAACATGAGCGCTGCCCTGGCTGCACTGGAAGACGATGACATTCAGTGTGTTTCAGGTCAGTACAGGATTCCATGACATGCACCAAAGTAGCACTAGACAACGATGAATACTAGACAGCTTAAGTAGTAACAATTTAATTAATGGTACTACTTTGCCACAAAGGGCACCCAACATATAAGTACAGCTCATGTGTTGTTAGGTTTCGAAAAGCTCATTTTGTAATATTAGACATGTCGCTTTTGCTTAAAATAACAGTGCTCATCAAGACCTTGATTATAGACCTATATTCAGTCTTGCAGTCTTGTTTTTTGTTGAACCCTGCATCTTATAAAATAAGCATTTACTAGCAAAAGGTGCTTTACTAATCTGCACCCTGGAAAAACTGAAGAATTTAAAATTCTACTGTAGTATGTGTTTTTGGCCACAAGAGGGCAGTACAGTGTAGTTTATTTCATTAAGGGCATCGTGCTCAGCCTCAATAGTGTGTTTTATTGGAATTTGTTCCTCTGTAAAACATATTGGTACGTTGATTTAAATGTCCTTTCAATCCTCAGAGACCTATGATCCCAGCCGAGTTGAGAGGGTGTAAACTCCGAGATGGTCATGGCAACCCAAACTGTCATGCCATATCACTGTGACTGCCATATCCTGGCCGGAACATCTGCTACAGTCAAAGACCACCCTCTTCATATTTTTTGGTTCTCCTTTTTGGACTTTTACTTTATTCTTGACTTACTGCTTTGTACAAATAGCACCCGCTCCACATCTGTTACATACACTGAGTTTTTTCTTTTCTAATGTTTGAGTGTGAGAGTGTTCAAACGTGTATTAACTCAACTGTAAAGATGAAAACGTGTCTCACCAAACAAATATTGAACACAGGACACTCGTTAATCATTTCAAAAGTTGTACATAATTCTTCCTGCACCAGCAAATGTTGATGTTTTGTCAGATGTTCACCAAACAGTTCACAGTGCCATTGAAATAAAATACAGAAACATGCCAGTTTACACTCGTCATCTCCTGCCGCATCACCAAAAATACCAAAAAAGTTTATGTAGGCAAACAGAGCAATCATTACGAGCCTCGTGCTCAGTGTGTTAACTTTGAGGCCGGACCAGATGATTACACTGTGCTATAACTTAAAGATTCAAATATTTTTTGTATGACATTAAAAAGATAAGAGAATATAAATATATATATATATATAGACATATAAAGAGAGAGAGAGAAAGAAAGAGAGAGATACAAGTTGTAATAAATGTCATTAGATACATGTTGATATTCATTATCACCACTTAAGATTAAACTAGTTTTGTCTGCCCTTGTAAATAATACGAGCAAGTGAATGTTTAGACATCCTTTTCTCTCATTGTATATATAACTATATACACTATATGGACAAAAGTTTTTCAAGGTTTAGGTTAGAAAGTCGCTATACTTCAGAAGACCAAGACATTTTGGACAACGCCATGCTTCAATTTTGTGGACCCAGTCTAGGGAAGACCCTTATCTATTCCAGCATGACTGTGTCCCAGTGCACAAAGCGAGCACCATAAAGACATGGCTGGTGGAGTCCAGTGTGGAAGAACTAGACTGACCCACACAGAGCCCTGTCCTCAACTCCATCCAACACCTTTGAGATGAACTGGAGTTAAGATTGGCAACCAGGTCTTCTTGTCCCGCATTAGTGCCTGATCTTATAACTGCTCTACTGAATGAATGGGCACAAATTCCCACAGAAACTCCAACAGAAAATCTTGTGGATCGTTGTGAAAGTCCCTGTTGGTGTAATGGCAAAATACTTTTATCCATATAGTGTATGTATATAGGGGTTAATTACAGAATATTATACACCAGGGATCCACATTTCTGATGTCCAGCACAGTTTGGTGGTTTCCTGCTCAGTGTGATGATTACCTGTTGAATGTGGGGATTACTGAATTGGGACCGAATTCACCCTCAGATTTCTCTTCACCGCTGAACCTGGTCTTACATTTGGATTATTGGTCACTGAAAGCCTGTCAGTCGCAGCACTACAATGTAACTCTAGAACTGTTTTTGTCATTCATCTTTCTCTCGTCTGATTTTCAATATTTCAGTATCTTATATGCAATGCAAGTCTTATGCTTCAGCAGAAAACGCGACACATCATGTCATATGCAGAAAAAAAAGAATGTGTATTTATTTTTCTTGAGCAATCCTCAGACTGTACAAATGAAAATATTGTGTTCTGAAATGTACTTGATAATTAACCGTGTCTTTTTATTTTTCTTGATTGCAATAATTTGGCGTGCGTCACGTGTGCGCGTGTGTAATTTCCTGCAGAGTCTGTGTGGTGCTTGCAGGTGGTGGTGGTGTGCCTTTTGACAGAATTCATGGGATATCTTACTTAGTTTAGTGCTATAGGTATTCTAGTGCTTTCAGTACGCGTAGCTGCTTTGTAAATGCTGTGCAATGTGGGCAAATGTCTGTGTATATCAATAACAGCTACATGAAATCGGCGGTTTAATTACATATCGCTGAAAGTATTGGCCGCTCAGGCTACAGTCCGCTAATAGAAAAACTCCTTAATGTGGAGAACGGATGATTGGTTGGGGGAAAACAATAGAAATCACTCACACATCCCACACCTCTCAATGTTGTTAGCTGTTAAATGGCCATTATCATCGGTGTATAGTCGTCTCTAAGCCTTTGTAAGAGTTTTTGCAACATGAACACCCATAGTGTTGCAGTCCGTACGTTTCATTTAACCTTCTTTTCTATTTTCATACGGTGTTCGTCTGTTTTTGTACTTGGTATTGATGTGTGTTCCCTCTCCGCATGAGTTAAGCAGCGTATCATGGGTTATACCGGGGACTTAAGGTTTTGCATATTATTGCATATGGTACTATATACTAAACAGAATCACTATATTTCATAAAGCATATTTGTATCTTCCGAAAAAGAAAGCTTTGACAGATATTTAAATTCAAAACATTATTTTTTAGAGTATTTTCAAGAAGGGAAGTGTTTATTATATAGGCGCGTATTTGAAGCAATCAGTTTTAAACACTATGTTGGCAAAGTGCTTCCTTTGTACATTACAACAAATTATTCATGAATAAACTCTTTGCATGGACTGCTCTCGTTTTTATTCCTGCAGAAAGGTTGATTTCGCAATGATACTGACTGACCAAATGGTGTTATGTGGAGGTCTGACTAGTTCACTGTATGATCTGTCATTTTTGCTTCACATTTGTGTATTTATTCAGATATTCACTACCGTTTTTAAGTCATGGTCCAGAAGTTGGTGCTATAATTTCTCCATTGAAGGACCATGTTCTCACCTAATGGTTAAATGTCTTTTGATGGACTGAGAGATAGTCATTGCTTTATTCCTCCCTGTAGCTCTTCATGTGCTAACGTGTGTTACGTCAGTGTAAGACACAGTGTTTGTGGTGACCACCAGGATCCCCTGAATCACATTTGTGCAGTAAGGAGCTGTAGGGATGGCTGAACAGTGTAAAGTGTTTAAACTTCTAAATAAAATGAACTTTTTTTTTAATTAAATGGTTTATAATCAGGTGTGAAGAGTCAGTATCTATCTGAAAATGAACTCAAGGCCTTTTATTATAAAACGGGACAAAAGCGCTGCACATCCACTTGACAAATAAATACAGATTTCATGACCTTTGTACTGCGTAAAGCTGAACATGAGACTATTCCAATAACATGAAATGCAAAAAAAAAAATCTTTATTTGACAGGGCAGCACAGACTACGTCGTACCAGTTTACTCTTGACGTCACAAATCCAGTTTCTGTAGACTACATGAACACTCTCATGGATGGGATTTGCATTATTCCTTGTGCACAGTGACTAGAGGGTCAATAGAATAATGAAATTAAGAAGCAGGGTCCCCGCCCCTGCTCTGTGAGCGAGCGCAGAGCTTGGGAAACACTCTGGACGGCGGCTTAATTTTAATCCGGTTTAAGGACCCTCAGGAAACAGGACGACCAGTCTGGACTCTGGAGATTGGAGGGAATTAGAGTAAAGGCATGAGGCATGGCGTGTGAGGGATGTTGTTACTGTATGGAACCATAAAGCACCAAAGCTTGTTCTTTTGCAAGAATAATGTATCCAACAACACTTTCTTTTTTCAGCTCTAAATGGGCGTATTGTTAAACTGATCCCTATAAGCTAAAAACAGGTGATGTATTGACACGTTTACATTTGTATGTTGTTTCAACCTGATATACAAAGGATGGACAAAAGTATTGGGACACGTGGTTTTCAGGGTTTGGGCTAGACCCCTTTCTTCCAGTAAAGGGCAATCTTAATGCTTTAAGAGGCCAAGACATTTTGGATATCAGGCTTCCAACTTTGTGGACACAGTTTGGTGAAGAACCTTTTCTCTTCCAGCATGACTGTGCTCCAATGCCTAAAGCGAGCTCCATAAAGACATGGCTGGATGAGTTCAGTGTGGACGAACTGGACGGGCTGCACTGAGCCCTGACCCTCTCATCCAACATCAGTGTCTGGCCTCATAAATACTCTACAGAATAAAGCGGCACAAATTCCCACAGAAACTCTAAAATCTTGAAGAAAGCCTTCCAAGAAGAGTGGAAGCTGATGTAGCTGAAAAGGTGGGTAACAACAAATATTATGCAATGTCATTTAAGTCCCTGCTGGTGTAATGGTCAGGTGTCCCAATACTTTTGTTCTTATAGTGTATTTCACATCAACATTTTATCTCTTATTTGACTGCACTTGTTTATGTTTGTGATGTAATTCTTTTTAAATGCAAAGAAATGCAGAAATGTATTAGTTTACATCTCATGTTCTTTAATCTGCCTATTTACAAATCCCCCAGATGTTTTCGTTCTCTCTCACACTGACCTCTTTGTCATTCCTAAAGGTCACCAGCATACATTAGCAGGCGCAATTAATTCCAGCACATAACTTTAACTGTTGATTGAAACTGGTTTGTGTGTCAGGTTACAAAGAGAAAAGGTTAAGCTGAAGAATTACCCTTCCCCTCACAGAGCCAGACCCAGCGGCCTTTCCCAAACCGACACGTAACCCAGCGATGGAGCTCCGGCTAACCACCATGAGCTCATTCCAATTAGACCAGCAGTGAACAGTGAAAAGGCCCTCTCTTAATGTCTGAGCACTCTCTCTCAGGCCAAGGCTGACTAATGCCTCGCATTTGGCAACCCATCCAACCTTTCAGACAAACCTCAGGGCTCTCGCACTCAGATCTTGGCAAATGAGAGAGAACAAACTGTCAGTGTTTCGCTCCAGATCAAGATAGTGCTCTCTCTGAGTTTCGAGAGAGGTATGCTGCCCCTCGGATTGTGCGATTTGCTCATTCACGCGCTGCCAAACTGCGTCCGGTATGAAATATCAAACCAAAACGAGCGTGTAATTAAAAGTAATCTATCCCTGAAGATGCTCTTTTAATTCCTTTGGACAAATAACAGGGGAGGAGGGAGCAGCATCCAGAAACAGAGGTCACATCTGGGTTTGCAGGTTTCTATTAGCTGTTTCCACACCAACTCTGAGTTGCTCATATGAAGCTCCTGAATCAGTAATACATTATCATACACTCATACAAAGTAAAGTTACCCAAAAGTGCTCTTTGTTCAATACCAAGGCGGAATCGCTTTAGTTCCTCAAAAATATTCAGGTGCATGTTTGTTAATGTAATAATTCTAGGAAGAATCCTTTAGGCATTTTTATTGGACCTTTATACTGTGAGTGTTCTTAAAACCGATTCAAGGTTCCTCATACGCATGTATCTCTTGGGAAGAAGTGTTTTTCCTCTGGCATCATGAAGAATACTGTCACTTTATTTAGAGTGTAGTAGGAAAAAAAGAATCGAACGGAACTCATAGTTTTATGCAGAAACCCCCACAATAAAGCGGAATATCCTCCAACGTTTTTTGCTTTTTTGTGGCAATAAATATATTTTTTCTGGATGTTTTCAGTCAAGTGGACTCAGGGCAGGCGATAGCCGACCTGGAAGCACTTTTTTCGAATTCCACACCAGGGTTGAGCCCCCGCGCTCCAAGAGTGATTTCTCCGCGGTGCAAGCACGCAGACACTTCAAACTCCAGGCTTTGATTGATCTCCAGGAGACCTTTCCAACAAGCCCTCATTTGTTTTTGTAGCCTGAATACCGTTCACCTCGCCGCTGCGTCCCAATATTTTTGTCCAATGACCTTCCAAGTTGCATATCTCAAGGAATTTAAATTAAAAGAGACGAATACGGCTTTACCTTTACATTTTCTTTAAGGGTAATGCATTTAACTTCTAAAATGAAGTTAAAGTGTTCTGGGAGCATATTTGGGGACATATTTGGGGTTTATACTATAAAAATAGGCATTTGTAGGCTTTTATTTGACCGAAACACAATGCAGTTTTTCACTATATGCAAGTGCTCTTGGAACTTAAACCCTGCTAAAAGCGAGGGATTTCTGTAATAAACAATGTATTGTCACTGTTTAAAAAATAAAAACCTAAATATCTCCAAATGGGAATTTAAATTTTAAATTAGAAGGTAAAAAGTTAATGTGAATGTTTTTATTGCATCCTTTTGAAGTAATTTCAACAATGGAGTCAGTATATTAGAACATTTCAATTCATTCATCATGAAGGTTTGACACAACGTGGGGAAGCCACTGTATTCATGTTTTTCTCCGGGCAGCAATGTAATGTATATCATTATTACAATATTAGTCATCATTTTCGTTTGATTTATTTTGGCCTGAAATGTTTGTACAACACACACACACACCCTGCTGTCTTGTTTCCAGCTTTTATCACATTTACGCTGAACACAAACATTTCGTGCTTGAAGGAATCTTTTAAAGAAAAGTCTGTTTCTGTGTTGGAAGCAGAAAGAGTGGAAAGTTCTGAGTGACTTTGAACAGAAATTGTGATGGTTAGACAGTAGTGTTCACCTCAACCCCTCAGCAGACAACCGGTGAACCAGCAACAGTGTCATGGCCACCCAAGGCTTACCGCTGCATGTGGGGAGTGAAGGCCATGCCATCCGGTGCGATACCACAGTAGAGCTACTGTAGCACTAATTACTGAAAAAATGATCGTTGGCTACAATAGAAAGAGATCAGAACACACAGTGCATCAAAGCTTACCCATGCTGACCCCCAGGGCCGTAGTAGTTGGGGGGAAAAGTGGGACTAAATTACCAAGGGCCCACGTGGGGGGAGGGCCCCTGAGGAGTGAAATTTTATTTTCCTTTAAATATAATTTTAAGATCACAGTAAATGTTGTTAACTATTTTGGGTAAATGCATCAGTTGGTTGATGTATTAAATGGTGTCCAAGTACAAATCGTGTCTGAGGACAGGCACCCTCTCCCTTGCACAAAATGGTTTAGTCCACCTTCAGGCTTTTTGACTATAGGTGCATTTGAAGGAGCGTTCATTCTGCTGAAGTGGCAGTACATAACTGTGCAATGGAAGATGGTGTCTAAGAAAGCTAAATCCCCTTCTCAGAAAAGGAATTAATGGGATAAAAAAGAAATGAGGGAAAGCAACTGCTAACAGACTTCTTTCCCAAGAAAGGTGAGCCCAAAATGTGAGAGCAAATCGTTTGCGAATGAACTCCTGCTGTGGTTACAAAACACTTAAATACCACCATATTTAGCGTGTTTTTACTCTCTTTATTTCTTTCTTTCTCTCTCTGGTTCGTGACTTTTCCGGATCGCGCCCGTTTTAAACCTGTCTCACTCTCTCTCTGTCGCGCTCTCTCTGTGCCTCTCTCTCTTTGGTCCGTGACTTTTCCGGAGCACGCGGATCATCTCTCTCTCGCTGTCTCTGTCTCTCTTTCTCTCTCGCTCTTTCTGTCTCTCTCTCTCTCCCTTTCTCTGTCTCTCTCGTTCGTGCGATCATCTCTCTCTCTCTTTCTGTCTCTCGCTCTTTCTGTCTCTCTCTCCCTTTCTCTCGTTCGTGCGATCATCTCTTTCTCTGAATCTCTCTCGCTCTCTCTCGTTCTTTCTGTCTCTGTCTCTCTCTATCTTTGTCTGTCTCTCTCGTTCGTGCATCATCTCTCTCTCCCTCTCTCTCTCTCTGCATCTCTCTCACTCTCTGTCTCTCACTCTCTCTTTCTGTCTCTGTCTCTCTCTGCCTTTCTCTGTCCCTCGTTCGTGCGATCATCTCTCTGCATCTCTCTCGCTCTCTCTGTGTCTCTCTCTCTCTCTCTCTCTCTCCCCCTTTCTCTGTCTCTCGTTCGTGCGATCGTTTCTCTCTGCATCTCTCTCTCTGAGGGTAAGGGTAATGTATTAAACTTAGTTCCAAATGAAATTAAAGTGTTCTGGGAGAATATTCATGTTTTACACTATAAAAACAGGCATTAGGATCATTTTTTTTTGGGGGGGGGGCTTTTAATCTAGATTAATCTAGATTAATCTCAAGATTACAATGAGATTAATCTAGATTAAAAAATGAATATATGCCCACCTCTACTAATAACACAACGGCATACACAAAATTAGAAATTACATGATGCCTTGTTTGCATAGCC
>JBBPDH010000104.1:32671428-32696357 GCA_037974565.1 Clupeocharax schoutedeni
GAGGAGTCCTTAAGAATACTGCGTGCTCGACGCAGACAGTGCTTCCTCTGGATGTCCTCAATGGATGGAAGTGAAGTGTACAATTAAACCATTAAGTTTCTGTTCTGCTCTTAAGTTAGAGACTATTTGTTTTCTTTTACCGACGTATGAACTGGACTTTCGCAGTGGTGTTTGTGGTTCTAAAAGTGTGGCCTTCTTGTGTGTCCGCAGGCATTACTGGGGAGACCGCCACCAACGTTGGCAGACCCAAGCTACAGCGCAGGGCCCTTAGGTAAGTGCTGTTTCCTCCATGTTACTCATCCTTAGTGGATAATGGAGGCCACTTCTGGAGTCATTTATAAAGCTCAGTGCTTCATAAGCCTTTGACCTGCTCCAGTACTGTTAGCGGTCCTCCCTGGTGTATGGAGGAAGGCAAGAGAACATGCTAAAGCCTGGGAACACTGTACAGCACAAGTAGAACTACAAAACACAATTAATTCATTATTAATAATTAAATATAAATGAAAAATATTCTTATGCTGAACTGAATATGTTGCAAGACATCACAATCACTTATGTTTTGTGCAGTTTTATGCCATTTAAAAATGGTTGTATTTTTTTGCTCAGTTGTGTTGTTTTCTCTAATGTTTATTCCATATTATACTCTTTAATGGAACGAATAACGCCCGTGCAACTGGATTTTCTTGAGTCAGTACACAGTAATGCGTTCGGCAGCTCCTTGATGGCAAACTAATTACAAAGTAATAAATGGGTGTAAACACTCGGCAGATTGTTTCAGCATGATGGCCCAGATCTGCCATATCCCTAACAAGCTCCGGATTACCCTGATCCATTACTCGGCTGGAGAGAGAAGTCAGGGAGAGAATGCTTACACACTGTCCTTTTAAAAATACAGCCCTATCCCTGCTGTCCAGAAATGACCTGGATCAGTTAATACTCTATTATAATACAATAGGTTTTCCTTTTTGTGCTCAGAGTACTTTTTTTTAATTGTTGAATGTACGTATCTGTGTACTTCTGGCTTTGTTTTGCTTGGCCTCTGCCAGGTGATGCACATATCAGAAGTTTCATTCTGGAGATCGTGTATCTAACCAGGTTCATCATCAGTTCGTGTTGTGCCAATGAATGTGCTTAACCTTGATAAAATCCCTGGAACACATGGCTTTTCTCGACTTATTCTTTCTCTCCATCCCACATACATAGACATACAATAACTACTCCAGATGTTTACAATATTATTAGCTTGTTTGTCCTCTCTTTCCCTCTGAGCTCTTTTCACACATGCAACCTTTTCCAATCATTTGTTTGCAAGCTCACAAATGGCAACCGCGCTCCCCCTCTCCCTTGAAATCTACTTTCCTCATAGTTCTCATTTTTATTTTGGAGTCCTGCACAGTGCAGCAGGCCAATAACTCCATTTGCTGTCAAGAAAGTATTTTTCTGTCAGCGCGGTACTTACAGTAAACTAATTCCAGTAGTGGATAGAGAATTTTGTAAGCTCTTGTAAATTGCGAGATAGATAGAATTTCCCATTTTTCTTCAAAGCTGAATACCATCTGTTTTGCCAACATGAGGATGTGACTGTGTTTTCTCACTGAAATAAACCTGTCCGATGTAACTTTTCATTTTCACAATCTTGCAGGGGCCCAAGCAGTTCGTTTTTTATTTTTCCACTGGTCTGAATGTTAGTTATTAGTCATGACTTAAGAAGCTTTAACTTTCCTTCCCATGTCAAAACCTGTTTTCTGTCTCTTTCTGTCAGTTTTCAGAAACCGTTCTCGTTTGAGGTTAAAGACACCGGAAGCCAAACCAACAAAGCTGTTGATGTCGATGCCCTGTTCAGTCTACCCAAGGGTGAGTGCAAATGAGTCATTTCAAAACTACCAGACTTCTTAGTTTTAAGGGTAAAACAATTGGCATCTCCATCCTTTCAGCTGCACCATTTATAGGTACGCTTATTCATAGAAGAATAAGGAGAATTACACAGGTCAACAGATCAAAATCATCAGATAAAAGTTAATGTGGGTTCTGTAGTGTTTTTCATGCTGATTTCAAATCTAGGTTTAGTTTTTCCCGCACGTACAGTTTTTGTGATGAAGCTAGTTCTATACAAGTTCAAGTTCAAAGGGCTTTATTGTCATTTCAACCATATACAGTTAGTACACCGTGAAACGAAACAATGTTCCTCCAGGACCAAGGTGCTACGTGCAACATAAATTTACAACATAAATTAACAGAAAGCTAAACTAGTTAACTAAGATGCCTAGTTGGCTGGCTAGGGGAGACAAGACAGATAGACCTAACAAATTCCAACGTAAATTTACAAAAATTAACTAAGAAAGAATACAGGTTATTACTGCATGATAGTTGGTATAAAATATATACTAATCATATGCTGAGTGTTTTGGAAGAAACAGTGGTAGCTGACTGACACTCATCATTATATCTGTCACTGTTTGCACCTGTCTGACGTCACACTGAAAATTTTTTAACCGTTACTTGTTTGCCTGTGGTTCAATAAAAAACGCATGCAAGTCTATTGCAAATCTAATATTATATATGTTGATGTGACTGAGTAAAAATTGAAAGCAGATCTGAAATCAGCATGATTTAGAAAACTGTTGTGGTTTCTGATTACAATATTTTTTTTTGTTGACCTCTGTTTTTAGATTGACCACTCAAGTATTGTATATCATATCTATATCATAGTATTGTATATCATTTGCATTAACAGCATTTGGCAGTTTCTCTAAAGTGAACTATTATTGCGCTTCGCAAATGTAGGTGAACATACTGTTCGGAGTCTTACTCTTATTGGTCCAGTGTGGTGTGTTACTCAGGGTGGGAATGGAGAGCAGGGATGTTATCCACTACACTAACCAACCACACTACTAACCATCTTCAGAGTAGCGAAACATATTCTCCTAAAGGAAAGACTAGCGCATCTATTAAATATCTCCAGTCAATGGTTTCTTGAGTTGACTGGTCTTTGTCTGTGAAGTTAAAGTGGGGGTTGGGCTCCACGTGCGATGATGGACTATTTTCGTCCTGCCAGAGGCCACCTGTTTTTGGGCAAGAGGCTGTTCCTGTCCAGTGGCCCTCAAAACGCTCCTGTAGTGTGTGTAAGAAAGACTGCATGAGCTAAGAGTGTATAGACTCAGTTTTGAAAAAATGGGAGAACATGATTTAGTTGATGTTTCACAGGAGCATCCTCCATCTGGTAAGATCTTTTCAGAAGCTTGAATTTTGTTAAAGGTTTTGTTAATTTTGCACCACAGAAGCAAAGATTATGGTATTCAAACTTTGAGTTCCTTACTGTGCTGTATAAACCTGGCATGTGAATCTGTAGGCGAAAGCTGCTTTGAGGCCGGATCTTTAAGTGCACATGTTAAGAGGTTTTATTTTTGGTTTGGCAGGGGCTTTATCTTTAGCTGAGAAATGTGAAGGAATGACCCTGATATCCCTGGATTGCATCATTTGTCATATTGAAGCATTGTTTATAGACATGGAAAGTAATCTAAAGCCTTTTTAATGATCTGGAACTGCTTGTTGTATCTAGTTAGAAATGTTTACTGTTACAGCAGAGCGATGCTTTAAACCCAAAATGATTGTGTCTCCTGCAGTATTAGGTGTGGGCAAGTTCTTCTTTCGCATACCCTGAAGTATTTGGTTCTGATAGTTTTGGCTCATAACTGCAACTTCATTCCAGCAGCTGTGGTGCTTTATTAAGGCCAGGAAAATCTTAGTGTTGCATGAGAGCTCCTGGATTTTAATGGAGTCATGGTGATGCTGCGAATGCTTGTGTAAGAGTGTTTGTTTCTTTTGTGTGTGTGTGCACAACAGCAGAAAATGTCAGATGCACTTTCTGTGAACTGTCCTAGTTCAAATGTGTTTTCTTACCACAATACTCCAAAATGCACAGAATTATTGCAAGTTGCTTGTTCTCTGAACCTTCATCTGTGGTATTAATAGCACCTGAACACTCTCTGTAGGGTCACAGTACTCAGCATGCCCTCTTATCTGCTTTCTCTGCAGTGTCAGAGTTAAGGAAACGTTTTGAAAGCATCAGCACGAGCCACAGTGACTACTGGGACATGAACAGGTGGGACCTTTTAGTCAGCCGACACTCCTGTGTCTGTGTTTTTTGATGCATTGATCTGGTGTTCGGGAGATTTATAAGATCATAAAGATGCATTTCAGTGACGGTCATTCAGTGGCTGTTTACATCAGTGGGTCTCATTTTCTCACTCCTTTCAGGAAAGAACGAATTGCACGGAGGCTAGAGGGGATTGACAGTGAGTTGCAGCTCTCCCTTCCAACTGGCGGCCTCGTGACCAATCGGCTGCTGGAGGAGGACATGCCCAGATACACCCGCGCGGCCGACTCATGTGACCCATGCACAGGTAAGACCATCTCTAATAGTGAGTAGGATTTGTGTAATAATATTTCAAAGGTTTTATTTAATATACATAATGAAGTTAAGACCAACTTGAGTCGTTAATGAAACTATTGGTGGTCTTACCTAAATGTCTGATAGTTTAGTTAGAACTAACTTTATATGCCTGCAGTTTCAACAACAGAAAAAACAGAAATTAACTCATGGAGACCTGAAAGTTCGTGCTTAGTGGTAACTTTCGTTTTACTGTATAAATGATTACATTTTAAAATACAGAATTAACTACAATTTGACTGAATTACATTGGATTGAAAATGTTGGTTCACCAGTTTCTTGGCATTCAGTGCAGAATGCAGCATCCTATACACATGCAGATTTTGTTTTTTGATTTGTCAGTTGAACTTTGGGGGGAAAACGCTTTGGAAGTAAATTTGCTGAGACCAGTAGTTGAATTGAAGTTGATTCTTAGTCCAGTGTGTATCTCAGTGGTTCAAACAGGAAACCCAGAGAATTGGTTTGTTGTGTATTAAAGCTTTTTAAAAAATGTTTTTATACATTTAGCAGTACCATGTTAATACTGAAAGCGAATGTTTTTGGTCACAGATTTAACTGAAGAAATTTCTCACACCATTCCATTCTTAACTGCATCTTACTTTACCCCATCAGTTCCTCTTCAGCACTTTAGTAAAGATGACCCTGGTGTGACAGAATTTCGTGCTCAGGAGTTGGTGTCCAAGTCCCGGGCCCGTGATGACCCTGAGTACAAGCCTGGCTCTGTGGACACTGGGCTGGAGTCTAAAGCTGAGCGCATCGCCCGCTACAAAGCAGAGCGGCGCCGGCAGCTGACCGAGCGCATCCTGCTGAACGAGGAGGTCGACGTGGACTACAGCAGCCACCAATCCAGAACCCGCAGAGAGCCTGAGGGGTCTGACCGGCAGCACAGGCTGCAGGTGGAGGGGCGAGAGGAGGTGGAGCACAATGCCTACACCTCCCGCTCTCGCACGGCCCGGACCACCGCACAGTCTGGCTCGGATCAGGATTACAGCCGAGAACGGGCAGAGTCTCTGTCCGAACACGAGAGAAGGATGAATTTAGAGAACCAGCGGAGGGCGCAGGATAGAGGAGGGGTGCGTGGAGGAGGTGTAGCAGCCCCTGACTTCCCCACAGTTCACATGGACTCCTCAGGGTGTGCCAAAGCACCAGTGAGGGAGCAGGGGGTCTTGGGAGTCCCCAGCTCGCCCAAGGCAGGCCAAACAGCCAAAACAGCCACTTCTCCTGGTGATTTGTTCATTGACCAACATGCCCACAGCATCCTCCACAGACAGGGGTAAGATGACTCTGCTCTTCTGTCATTGAGTTTCTCCCATTCATCTTTAGGAATTGACTTAATCATGGTTGCTCTTTAAATTGTGAACAAATTGCATTCAAATCCCAGGGAGAAAATATTTTATATTGTTATCTAGTTAAAAAACAAAGTTTCACCTTAATTATATACAGATACAGAAGAATGAGTTCTAACTTTGTCCCGGTTGGGTTACCAAGCGAGAACTTGGAGTTGGACAATAAATACAGTACAGCTCTTAAAAAGAATACTTTCTGCAGGCCTTATAGCACTGGCTAGGTGTCGCAACTTCAATATCAAGGGCTTTTATCCAGAGATCTGCTGAAGTCTACGGTGTTCTCTGCACTTGTTGACATGTGCATGTCTGGACATATGTGTTGCTGGAGGACCTCCTGTCTTGTACTTTTTTTTTTTTTTCTCCAGTGCTTTTACACTCCATCAACCCAGCAAACACATTTAAAGAATAAGCTGGATTAACTGTGTTGGAAAACCCTAACATATGTAGAGTCTCCAGTACCAGGGATTGGGTAACAGTAATCGGTCCCATAACAGACTGCTGGGAGGCCTTGACATGTGGAATAGCCTTAATTCATAGTGCAAAGCATGTGGCCACCTAAACAAAGTGTCAGGGACTCTAAAGAATGCACAGATTGTGTGCTGAAAAAACTGTGCAGGTTCAGTATCAAACATGAAAGTGAGCTGAAGGGATTGGAGTCCAGAAATGTACTTTGAGCATGCAGTGAAGATCCCCCAGTCAAAATCCTCCACAAAAACGACAGTCATTTGTTTTTATTGCAAACTCCACATGGCCTGTTTGACTACACAGTCTGTAATCTGTATAATAAGGAAATTGTATGGACACTAAGTACCCAGCCTACTGAAAGATGTTTCCTAATGAGTCTTGTGCCATTTCAGTCTGTATCAGACTTTACCTTTCCAGTTCTCTGTCCCTCTCTCTAACCAGGGTTTCATTCTGGAGTGTTGACCTGCAGTGCTCTGGCTTTAATGTCTTTAACAGATACTTTCCTCATACAGAACCAAAACATTCGGATCCTTGTTTAAATTGGCACTCTCAGAATTGTTTGTTTATTCATTTTCTGCTGGCTTGTTTTAGTTCTGCTCTAATAAGTACAGCGTGTCCACTTTGTCATATTTACTGCAGTGTTTGGCAGTTGCTATAGCCAAAGATATTTGCATTTTTTGTGCATCACAGGTGCAATTGGATGTAGTGTTAGGAGTCTTGACCAAGGACTCTTAGTGGTGTAGTTTGGTGAGACGCCCAGGGTATGAATCAAACCCCACTCTCCTGCTAGAAAGACAGCAATGTTTTCCACTGCACTACACCAACCACCATCATAGTTTCTCCCTATAGTGAAAAATGATAAAAGGATTCTAAGTAAGTAAATAAATAAACTAAACATGCAATTGCAAAGTTAAGCGAGTGGATGTTATGGAGCTCTTCTGAAATATCTGCGGAGTATTCAGTTATGTCCATTGTGCTTCCATTTTTAGTGCGAGCATCTGGACTTGTGACAAATATGACTGAGCGAAACTGGTTGAAGATCATACAGTTTGTCCTCAGACATACATTTGAACATATTTTCCAGCAAACACACTGCACTCTGTAAGCAGTCAGCAGTCAATCATGTAAACAGCATGTATAGTCATAAATCACACACATTAGGCTCATCTGATTTTATCGTTTACTGTGTAGCTAGTATGTCTTTCTTGATCATGATGACTTTTTCATGAATCCCCCTAAGAGAGCCAGCTTTTTGTCCCATTTTGTAATTGTAATCTCTGTTGCAATTGAGTTTGACATGTCAGCGTTCCCCTTCCTTTGACTGCTTTAGTTGAAAAGTTTAAGGCTTGACCTTAAAACTGCAGTTTACTGCAACGCAAGCTCAAATTTCATAACTTGGCAGAGTCCTCTGTCCCATTTCGGGTGAGGGTTGTATTACTGTCATTGCTGGTGGGTTATAGTTGCCGTGAAAGTGGAAGGTTTACTCATACTTTTCTACACACGTATACTTTTTATTTACTGGACATTTTCTAGTATTTAGAGAACAGGTGTTCAAGTGGGTTCAATATTAAGTTCAACAAAACAGTCGAACAAAAAGTCACAACCTATAGGTGTGTGTTGGAGTGGTCTGAGTGCATCACTGCAGTGTTGCAGGGGTTTTAGACACTGTAGACCTACTGTTTACTTTTTTGGACTCCTCTACCTTGTTGGAACATCTTCTAGATGGATGGTTATAAACAATAACAAATGTCCGCTAAATACTGTAAATGTAAAATTAGCAGCTTTTTAAAGCCTCAATTCATGCAGGTCTGATACTGATCAACTGGGCAGTTGGTTGGACAGCATAGTGGATAAACACCATTTCACCAAGCTGATCAGCCCCTGGAGGTCTAAGACTCACCAGGATTATAAACATCAAACATATCAGAGAAGTATTTGGGGCCAAACCATTGAGAGAATTGTACACGATGAGTAATGATCTTCTGGTTTGGTTTTTGACTGTAGGACCTTTGTTTGAAAACTATTCACAACTCAGCAATGAGACCCCAGCAGCCATAGTACCTGATAAGATAAGATAAACCATTGAAACCATTGGCACTTCTGAGCTGTGAATAGTAAACCTCTCAAATATCTAGCCAGCTATGGTGCTCTGGAGGTCCCTTTCCATTGATGAATAGAGGCTGATAAATTGTACCACATGGCCTATAATCAGTAAAGCAGAAAATGCACTTGTCAGGTAGAACAGATAAAACTGTTAGTAGGCACATTCTCAGATGTTTGCACATGCATACACTTTGACCAGAGATCATTATATATGGAATGAATCTTGTTCTTGTCCTCAAAAGAGAGAGTAATGGTTTGAAACGTGATGCTGGAATATTGATCAAGCTAATGAATTCAGTTGTGTTTTATGTTCTCTGAATAATGGCTGCATTGAGCAGCTCCCTTACTCTCATCTCTCTCACTGCGTTTAGCTCCCCTAGCCAACCACCCAATCAGTGGTCGCTCAAGACTGACTCAGAAGGAGACACCATTTCCCCAATCAACTGGCCCTCCAGGTACCTGACTTTCAGGATGATTGGGTGTATCTGACACACCCCTTTTAATACCCACCTCATTTAACCCCATGGCAAAGTTCTTTAGTCCCTTCGCTTAGAGCACGGGTGTCCAATTCCTGTCTAGGCAAAGGACTTTAGTACTTGAACTAAGCCTTTCATTTGCTCTAACAAGACCAGTTGTCCCCACACACCTTTATCCATCCGTCCCATTCCCCACTGTTAACAAGTTTTGGTGGTGTTCTAAAGTTGTGATCTTCATGTGTGAGAGCTGGTTTATCTTGAGTGTATGAGATCAGCAAGTTGTCACAATTCGTTTGCTTTTTTTTTAACCAAACCACTAATCTGTCAGCCAATTACACATACACTGGTGAATCTACTGCTTCAGTGTGGATGTGTGTTTTAAGGGTGTTTGGAGTCCTGTGATTGTGATACGAACGCAATGTTTTATAATATTTTCCATCAGATAAATCAAGCCGTGTTTTTTCACTCACTTAGAAATGGGAATAAAGCCTGACTCTGCTTTTGTTTGAGAAACGAGAACAGAATACAAGCTTCCAAGGACTCATTTTATGGACCAATGGTGTTCCATCTTTTCATCCATTGACTCTGACAGGCATGGTCATGCTGGTGTTTGTATCCTTCTGTAACCCCTCAGATTGGTGTAATGGCTGCAGTGGTAAGACTGAATGTAGCTTATGTGACTTGATTAGATTTTTTCCCCCTTCATTTCCCTTTCCTAATGGCTCTGCTATCTTAGGCAGTGCCAGAGAAAGAAAGTATGGAAGAGAGTAAGGCGATGATAGTGAAATGCTTGTTCCTGGCTCATCTCCTTCCACATATCTTGAGTCAGCAGACTTTACTGAGTGCTTTCTAATCCAGGCCAAGAGAGGACAAATGAGCACAAAGCAGTAAGAACTGAAAAACAAGTTCAAGGTTTTGAAAATGCATTCCATAGATTTTCATCTGTGTCCTCACCGATTTGCTTGATATTTCAAAAACATAAAAGCATTTGGTATGTTATAAATAATGCATGTGTTTTGACCTTTCCGCAAAGTAATAGTTGTAGTCTTCGCTCTGCAAAAGTTTATGGCCTGGAACTGAAATGTAATTGTGTGCCGGTCCAGATGCTTCAGTGAAGCAGGTTTCAGTTCGAGTTGATGCGAAATCTTTTTGCAAAGCTGTTCCTCTGTTCCTCTGTTCCTCTATAGCAGTCATTCCTTTTTGGCTCCTTTTCGGTGCTGAATTTTCAGAACATATCAAAGTTAATGACATTATTCACACTGCAAGCCTGAGAACAACTTGTGTCTGATGAACGTTTTAATTCTCAGCTGCAGGACGGCATGCTTTGACAGAGGTTAACAGATGGCGGAGGGAGTAAAGGGATATAAAGTGTACTGACAGCTGTTCTTTCACCGAGAGTGAAAGAAATACGATCGGTGCTTTCTGTGAGTTTACAACTTTGTTTAGTTTCAAACTCTTAAGAAACTGCCAATGACTTGGTGCAATCCCTCTCCGGCAGTAAACCCTCTTTATACGGTAGTTTATATAAAACTGAGCTGTGATTAAGGATGCAGTACTTGGACCTGAAGGGTTTAAGTGAGGGACTCTTGCCATCTGCTTGTCCCCTGCAGAGAGCTTACCTTGTCTTATAGTGCTAAGCCTAAAATAAATGAAGAGTAATTAAAGGTTCCAATGCACTCGCATCCACATACCACGAGGGAGTAGTTCCGTTTGCGTTCACACAATTAGGTGAAAAGGTGAAGTAAGAGCTTTCCTGTAAATGGCAAGAATGCGATGTGCTGTCACTATTGCTCCACAGCCTTTCAAGAGTGGTTATGGTGTTATGGGCTTACTTTAAGGAATAACCAGTTAAAGGGATGAATGCTCAAACTGATTTATGGTAGATACGGAAACAGTATTAAAATGCTTTTGCTGCCAGTAAGTGACTCCAACTGCACATTCCTTGCTGCCTCAGGCAGTGTGTTGTAGTACGTCTGAGGAATATTTCAGCTCCCTTTGCTGCTAAAAGCTGGTTGATACTGTATTAGTCTCTGAATGTTTCCCATAGGTTATCAGAATACTATTTTGTCTGATACGGTCAAACCACAGACAGTCTTTAAAGAAGAGGGAAGATTTCTTTAGACTGGGACAGAATGATTTTTAATGTAATCTCTGCCTAACCTGTAAGAAAATGCCTCCTTCATCAGTTCTGATACTTTATTCATTCATGCCTCGATTCTCTAGGGTTGTAAAAATGCAGTGTATCATTATGCATTCATCTAAAGGTGGTGAATCAGCTGCACCATTATTGATAGTCCAGTCTTTTAATATTCAATAAAGTATGTAATCATCTTTTTGGTGAAGAAACTTGGCATAACGATTGGGCAATGTGACATTTTCCATTACTATAATGCATTTTTATCATAATGTCCATTTCTGAGCCTATAGATATCAGTACTTTAAGAACACTGACAATTTGAGTGTTTCATTACATGAAGAGCATGATTACTCCGCATTAGCCTTAGTAGACCATTATGAATTTTGCCGGTGTTAAGACTTTCTTATAATGTTTTCTTATTAAATATCATGTAAATAATAGAGAAAAATGGATTAAGAGGCAAAACTGGCCATACTTGGTGATAATGCAATGCATTATGTCATTTTCCTTAGTTCCCTTTTAAATGTAACATTAAACTTGAATTTGTCCTCAAACTTCAGAAAGAAACATTGTGCAAATGTTCTAGAAGTACAGTGATGTTATATTTTTGCCATACTGTTCACTCCTTAATGGTGTCTACTATTTTTGTCCGTACTATAACAGTTCCTCCAGTCCCTTTTGTTTTTATTTAATTGCTTTCAAATTAATAAAGATCATACTAAAAGGTCTGTGTTGACACTTATGATTTCATGTTGAATTTTTCCTGAAGAATCCAACCGAATTTCAGGGATTAAAACTCTTTCTAACTTGGTGTTAACTCTTCTCTCCTCCTGAAGAGTCAGAGTCAGGGAGAGACTGACTCGTGATGAGATGTTACACAGGAGTCCTGAGCCAGGCTCCAGATCAGAAGCTCCAGTGTACCGCCGTCACACACAGCCTTTCCCCGGGTACCATGAGCGCTCAGCCCACCAGGAACCAAACATCCAACTTCTCTACCAGCCTCACCATCCACAGCAGTCCCACACTGACCTCCAAGCTGAGCGCCATGACCCCAGCTGCCAGGGCTACCTCTCCATGGGCAACGAGCCCGGCCCCCCAGAAACTGAGACTAGACTGGAGGAAGTTGAGGGTCAGAGGGAGGGGAGGCGGGAGGTGAGGGCAGATGGTCTTCTGCGAAGCCGGAAGGCAGTTTTGCCCTCAGAAGTGCGTAGGAGAGAACGAAGCACAGAAGACCCCAACCGTGGAAGATTTGAGGAGATGGACATGGCCATGCAACCTCAGTGTCATTCCGCAGAGAACCGGGAGGTAATGAAGGACCTCAGAGGGAGGCGTGGATTGTGGTCACGAAGAGAGGAGATCACTGAGCATGTATCTAGACTTCAAGCGACTGAAGCGATGCACTTGAGAGGCAGACAAGCCCAGGAAAGGACAGAAGGCTGGCATCACCAACGAGGAACCAGGGCCACCGTCCAAGCCCCTGCTCCACCAGTTAGTGGTAGATGGGCTCCAGATCCAGGCAAACATGCAACCCAAACCATTCCTCAACCTCCAGGCCACATCCAGGAACCAGTCCATAGCAGAGAGGCTGTTCCTCAGGAAGCCATAGCCAATGGAAACCACTCACCCCTTGATGTGAAAGTGTCTGTAGCCCAGCTTCGCCACTCTTACCTGGAGAGTGCCACCAGCCCCCGCAGACCTGAGCAGTATGTGATGAAAATCCTCACTGTAGCATGGCTTTTCCCTGGGACTAACCTCAACATTATTAACTCAGATCTTTTCTTCTTAGCTTCTAAACAAAGACGCTGTTTAGTAACTGCCTGTCCATTCTAACCAATCAATAACTTCTTCAAATGTCTTCCCTAAGTGGCTTTGGGGGGTGGTTTGCAAACAGTCAATTGTCCATGTGTATCCTAACTTTGGCTCCGTTTGTGTCTGCACTGTTGCTTGACATTAATCTTTGGACTTTTCAGCCTTTTAATCTGCCGATCCGATTCTGTACTGACTTCTTCCTTTTCCTTCCTCCGATGCTGCTGCTCGCACCCTGGTTCCGTTGTGGTAGGGTAGAGGGGCTTCCTGCGGGTAAAGAGGTGCCCTGGAGAAGCGAAAGAGCCGGGGTCCAATCTCGTCGCCCCCGGAGATACATAACACCCAGTGAGGATAGAAAGACCTCGGAGAGGTTTAGAACTCAGCCAGTCACTTCAGCCGAGCGGCTGGAGTCTCATAGGTAGAGTGTGTGTGTGCGTGTGAGAGAAACAGCTGAATGTGCACAATCACGAGATTGTAAAGTTGCCCTGAAAAGTCACTTGCACAACTTGTGGGGCTTCAAACGTCTAACCGATATTGAAGTTGATGTGTTTGTGTGGTTTTCAGACCAGTCTGCCTGGCTAACAGCATGTTCCAGTTTTTGAGGGACAGATCTGAAGCACCAGAACACACTCCGTTGTAAAATCAAACACACTAGTGTATCTTTTTTGTTTTTCTCTCTTTTGCACTTTTAAGTCCATACAAGCCATCTCTTTGGAATAGATTCCAAGGGTCAGCTTTTTTATTAAATAAAGGGTTCGTTGTTTTTTTCCCTTGGTCCTGTGGTATGCTGGCAAATAGTGCTAATACTGTAATGCTTTCTGGAATAAGCTCTTTTAATTATGCCTGATTTTCTTTACAAGGTTTGTTGCTGCTTTCTTTAAAGCCGGCACTTTTTCTGCCTCTTTCTCTCTCCGAATACAAAGCTTGCTGACTACTCACTTGACCGCTCATGCTGTCACTATAGATTGATTAATATATTGGCTAACCCCCTTCACTTGCTTGCACTTTTAGTGAATTGCATCAGTAACATTTTTGTTTGGTCCTCTGCACAGGTCTTGCCCAGTCTCTGAAACACAAGTCACTGAAGGTAAGACGAATATCTCTTATTTTAGCAGAGTTGGGAATATTTGGTCTGCCGTGCTGCTTTAAAGTTGGAAATCCTTTGTTGTGCGACAGATTTATTAGAACATTTCTCTTGTATAATGTTTTTTTAAGACTCTTTACAAATTATTGTGACTTGGGCCGGATAGTTATGTGGACAGGGTGACGTAACCTTATTGCAGAACTTCTGAAGACATACCACTCGCGTTTGTTTCCAATCTCAGTGCTCATTATTAGGACTCACAGTAGCGTGACCTCGTTCTACCGGTTTACAGCTGTTCCTTGTCTATAAAGCATAGAACATTTTATGTTCTCCGAGAGGGAGCGTAATAAAGTTTTAAAGGGGAGACAGCTGATATTCTGATCTAGAGTCTGCTCACAGAGAGCAATGGAGCAATCTCGGAGCAAATGTACTGTACTTTTGACCATAGACATTTTGGCATTGTGTGTGGACTTTAATAAAATAAAAAACAGATTCTTGCTAAAGCACATGGAAAAGTGTGTCTGGGCATCCTGGACGAAGCTGTTCTAGCAGTTAGGTTTAAAGCCCACCTAAGGATCACATCACCAAAATGAATCACTAATGGCTGCAAGTTACTACAATTTAATGAAGTAAAATTCATTCAAATCTAAATACTTATTCCATGTGTGGGCCTCTAGGAGCTGTTTTTTAAAGGCTAAGCTGTCTTATTGGCTATTATCTGCTGATATATTGTATTAGTTCATAGTTATCTTAGAATTTTTTAGAGAACATCTACATTGACTTTAGCCCACAACCCACCAAACTGAGCCCACCGGCTCAACACGTGTTCAGAGTCAGACCCTCAGCTAGAGGCTCGGAGCCAATTCTTTATTGGTGATGTCAGAAGTAGAGGATCATCCCACCTGCTGGCCCATGTGTCGCATTTCTTCTGCTTTTAAAGTCTTCACTCCCCAAATTAAGCTGCAGTAGATGCGCCGCCTCCTAACAGCAGGTTATGGCCAGTAGCCAGAGTCTGAACTCCAAGCCTTCGCTTGTTGACAACAGAAATAATCGGCCTGAAATTGGTTAAAGTGAGGAATGAAGGCATTCCTGCTTTCCCCAACCACCCCTCCACCACCACCACTGAAATCTTTTCAGCATGTGTGTCCTCTGCAGGCCATCTGCTTAGAAAAGGTTATTCTCACGAATATTCCTTCTGTCTTTCTTTCTCCTTAATGCCTTGTTTTCATTGTCCTTTCTTTTTCTTTCCCCAGTGGACGAGGAAAAGTTAGATGACAGAGCCAAGATGAGTGTTGCTGCCAAGCGCTCTCTCTTCAGGGTGTGTGTGTGTGTGTGTGTGTGTGTGTGTTTGAGTGCTGGTAGTCTATATTGTTATTTTGTCTGCAGTCTGCATGTTGCAGTTTCTTTGGTCCTGTTATGAGCACTGGGTTGATGTCTCTATGATGTCTCAGGAGCTGGAGAAGAGTGTGAATGGTGCAGCTTTAAAGCCACAAAGTGCTGCTTTGGCACGAAGACTGAGACGTGGCCAGGATCGCTACCGCACACAGCCGGTCACATCAGAGGAAGTGGTCATCGCTGCTACGTAAGGCCACATAACACACTGTCTCTCTCTGTCTCTCTCTCTCTCTCTCTCTCTCTCTCTCTCTCTCTCAATCTGTTTCTGTCGTCTGTCTGTCTGTCTCTCTCTTAGTGTCTCTCTATCTGTGTGTCTCTCTCTGTCTCTCTCTCTTCGTCCGTCTCTCTGTCTCTCTCTTCTTCTGTGTTTGTCTTGCAGGAGTGATAGATTGTATGATTTTACAGTAGATTACTGTGTGTTGTGGTTTGTAATCATATATTGTAGATATTAATATATTCTTAGTGAATGTTAGTGAACTGTTAAGTCAGATTTGCGCAACAGTTCTTTCTGTGTAGGTTCTAATATGTCTATAAAGAAATTACCTTTAACTAGTTTCGTTACTGAGCCCTCAAAGGAACGTTGGAGAGCAAAATGGAGACATCTGTGTAGCAGATAATGAAGAAATGTAACATTATCCAAACTGATGACGAGATGAGATGATTTTAAACATTAATTGCACAATTAATAGCCTGATTAGCAGAAGTTAACATTATTAATAACTCATGCTTTCTGAGTATTGCGCCTCTGTGATTTAATGAGTGTCTTAGAGCCCTGAAACAGTCTGGTCTCATTAGACTGTTTTGTTCTGTTCTGCTCTTAAAATGACACTAAAGAGAATTTTACAGTGTTATACATTTAGTCACATTGCCAGAAGACTGTTAATATTTAATTAGGTTATTTAATGTGTGTTCTGAAGGTATTTTTCTCCAAACAAAAAAATCTGAAACATTCAGAAACTAAATTTAGTCCTGCAATTAGGTTTTGTAATCTGGCACTAGTGTTCATTATAGACAGATATAGAATCATGGAACCCATAGCACTTCTTCACGCGAATGTTTCAGGGTTTAAGTGTTTTGATCCCTTTAGGGGCTCAGTAAGGTGTCATCTTTTTTCCATTCGGGTTTACCCTCGTTTAGTTATTTCTGACCTTTCTCTCATTCCTTCCTCATTATTTTTCTCCTCTCTCTTCTTTCTTCTCGTGCTGTGAAGTGTCCCTGGTCCTTTGTCACAGACTGTGTCTGTTCACTCTTCAGTAGCGTGTGTTCCTAGTGCCACTGTAGTCAGCAGCACAGTCACCCGGAACAGGTACCTCAGGAGTTCTACACACACACATGTGCTTCTGTGTGTGTGTTTGTGTATTAAAGAGGCATGGTCACTTCCATGAATACTAACACTGTGTGTAAATGGCCTCACAGAGAGCATGCACCTCTTCACGCTGTGTGTGCTGGCACACTCTCATTGGGTTCATGCTCTGTGAAGTGAACCAGACATCAGTGAGGCTCTTTGCTTTAGTTCAATAGTGATTGGTTTGTTAGTGTATAATTGATTAGTGTTTAAACGAAACCAGCAAACAGTTCATATGCAGCAACAATATAGTTGAACTAGGTGTGTTTCCCAGCAGTGTTTGGTCATTTGAATGCTCAATCAGTAGTGCATTGCTCCCTCTTGTGGTAGTTTCATGAAATAAGTCAGATTTAAAATATAGTAAACACACACAGCCATGGATAAAATAAGAGAGACTGGTTATTGCTTTTGTAATGTGTGGGGGAGTGTCTGTGTAAAATGTTCAGGTCACTATTGTTTTATACATTATTGGCCAACACTTGATTCAAAATTCCAAACAAAAAATGTTTTGAGAAAATTAAAAAAATATAAATATAAATCATTTCTTAGACATTGGAAGTGTTAAACTACACTTGTTACAATTGCAACAATTAAAACAGTGATGTTAACAGCAGAGTGTGTGCATGTGTGACTCCATCAGAAACTGAAACAGGAGTGAATCTGCTGGAATACAGACCTACACACAGTACTGCACTCACAACACATATGGAGGCGTTTCTTATTTTTTACACACACATACTGCAGTAGTTCAGAAAAGAATAGAAACCTGTGCATTTTACACACACACATACTGCTGCAAATTGTACAAACAGAAAAAAGGGGAAAGTGGTCTCTGTATTTATTTATTTATGAATTTTTCTTCATGGCTCTATGTACAGTATACTCCAGCGTTCCAAGAGCACCCGTTTATAGCATTGTGGTAATGTGGGCAAAAATGCCTATTATAGTAAATATGCCCCCAAAACACTTTACAGTTTACCTTTAATTTCATTTAAAACTCATTAGGCTTAAAGAAAATGTACAGTTTACACTGAACTCCAGCAGTGCTAGAATGTAAATGTTGGTATTATCCCTGTTTAGACTACACTGTAATTCATGCAGCATGTGTTTGGTATAAGCAGGTAAATGCAGTCATAAATTAATTACATTTACAGCAATAAAAATACAGGCTTTTTGACAAACAAAAACAAAAAACACGAGAAACGCTCAAGACACTCCACGGGGGAAATTCTGTACTGCAGTCACAGGGCAGCAGCCAATCAGCAGCAAGGAGAAATAAATAAGGTTCTTGTATTGGCTGCTTTCAAATCTCCCGCCTCTGACTACAGGTGACTGTGACGTATGGGCCGCACCCAAACATAAACATCCAGCATGAGGATGAGGGGGCGTGGCGGACGAGGCCCGGACGTCACAGTCAGCTGTACTCCGTTTGTAAATCCACAACAGACTGAAGCTGCGACTGTTGATCCACATTAAAGCGGGGGTTTATTGTACATATAATATTCAAAAAAATGTTATCCTCTTTTCTGATGTCGACATGGTCAGTCCTTATTATCTGGTTTTTAATCTTAGATTACCGTAAGGTTTATTCATGTAGCACATTATTAATTCACTCAGTGTGCTTTACTGGTCTAGAATAAATATAGTAGTGGGTGGCATAAAATAGTAGGAAGCAATGAAGATGCAGATGTGATCATTTGATTAAACAAAGGTTGCATTTCGCACCCGTATCCTGTGAGATCTGTCTAGTAAGCATGAAGAAACCTCTGATAAGCAAAGCTGTGAATGACTCATCAGGTTTGGTCCCAGTGCAGGGAGGTTTATAGGTGCCCTCATTTTCCCACCCTCCCGAGCCCCGCATGCTTCTGCTGCGTCATTACAAACGTGCCCACTGCTCTGAATATGCTAACGGAACCTCCATTCGGTGCTCTCACGCTGCTCATAAGAGTTCAAAGCAAGCATTTATTCTGTCTTGTGGATAAATGGTGCGCTGTTTTTGGTTGCAATAAAAGTCTGTGCACATGCATTACACAGTATGTGACTTCATTGGAAGTCATGCTGCACTACACTGTCTGTTTTAGCTCTGTGATTTTAATGCAGTTAACCCCGCTCAGTGATCAGCAGTCAAGGCATGCACCAGGAATGACCTAATCAGTAAAAACCTTTTATCTTATTTTATCTTATTTATTTATATGTTTTGCAACTGGCACATTGAGTGTGAACCTGGTCATAGATATTTACTAATAAAGTGTTTGTTCTCTTGTGTACCTTTTCTCTCTCTTTCTTTCTCTCTCGGTCTCGCACTCTCTTGCTGTCTTTTTTCTTTCCCCCTCACTTTTTCTCTCTCTTTCTCTCTGTATCTCTCTCTCTTTTTCACACTCTCTCTCTCTCTGTCTCTCTCTCTCAGCTCTTTGGTAAGGGAGCAGGTAAAGAATGCCAGACAGCCTCAGGAAAGCTCTGAAGCTGAGAGGAGTGTCCAGTCCGTTCCTGCTGAAGGTCAGGAGGAGCCGGATCTGTCCACTCTCAGCCTGGCAGAGAAGATGGCTATTTTTAACAGGCTAACCCATCAGTCCGCTCTGAACCCTGTCACCCGCAGGGACAGCCGGTCCCGCCGTAATAACGCCCGCTACCAGACCCAGCCCATCACACCTGGAGAGGTGGGACCCACCTCAAACATCTCTGTCCTTTCAGACAACACTTACTATTATACACTGCCTGTCTAATCCTCAGACACCTGCCTTTCATTTTCCACCAGTCATGCAACACACATATTTCTTCTCGTACCATACAATTCAAAGCATTTTTAAAAGTGCCTAAGACTTTCGCACAGTGCTTTATGAAGAAATTAAACATATGCATAGGTTTTTTTTTTGTGTAAAATACTATTTTTAATATTTATTGACTTGGCATGTTTTAGCTAACCAATGATTTAATGTGGTTTCTTTTACATTTTAACTAAATTGTTTAATCAAATGGTTTGATTAATTCTTTATCACATGTTGGCAACTTTTCAAGACCCTCACTCTTCAAGTCTTACAGACTGTACTTTTGTCTATATTTACATACACATATATACACGTGTGTATGTAAATGGGGATATAGATAGACAGATATATACACACACTGTTAATATAATTTGTTTAGTGTACAGTTGTTATGCTTTATTACCCTTTATGCCGCTTCTACTCCCCCCACCACAAAATTCCCCCATAAAACCTCCTGGTGAGGCTGTATAAAGAAATTGCTGTGGGTGTTGTCTCTGTTCACACACCGAGGGATGAATTTAATGGACCCCCCACCACACAGACACCCCACCCCTTCAACACACGTACAAAACCAATACACTTTAATGGTTCTCTTTGGTACAGGATGACTCGGATTCTGACCTTTTTGAGGAGGAAATGCAGTTCTCAGATGGACTGAGTGATCTGGACCATGTGAGAGCCCTTAGAACCATGTGGTTCTGCTCTAGAACCCAAGTCTGCTTGACAGTTTTACTCCGCTCGCAGTAAAACCAGCAGTTTACTGCTGCTCCGTGCTTTAGTGGCTGCTTTGCTTCCCTGTAAGCTGAGTTGTGGTCCCACCTGATTCAGAGTTGATTTGTTTGTTTAGCACATTGCTAGTGATTCATGTTCACTTTCTCCAGGTCAGTGTGGCTCTGGTTATGGTGGTGATGATCTTTTATAAATGTTTTGTTAGACATGGGCTGTTCGGTGTTGTCCTGAATTGCACTTTGCTTTTAGGAGCTGCACTCACTTCAGGCTTTGTCAGTATGGACCCACCTTGTCTGAGTAACTTGAGTTGCGTTTGCATGGATGTCTTTTATGTTCAAGCTGAGCCTTGTAGTGTTCAGTGTATGAATGCTACATTTGCTGCCATATGAATCCACTGAATGATCCAAGCATTGGTACACAAGAGGCAGAGTGACTGTTTTTGTCTTGAGAGTTTAGTTCTGACCTTCAAAAAGGAATTTGATTACCTTTTACATTGTATTATTTTGCTTAAGTAAATGAAAACTTGATTTTCAATTGAGGAAACTGTCCAAGCATGTGTGTGTAAGAGCAAAATGCTTTAATGTTTTTGAGTGCATCTTGTGCTGCCTATGTCTGAGTGCGTTGCGGTTTTGATGGTATTGGTCATGAATGAATGAATGTTTGATCTTTGTGACACTTATTTTTGAATGCTGATGTTAAGGTTAGGGACATAGAGGAAGGTACGTACATACAGCCATGGAAAAAAAAGAGACCACTTTTCCTTTTGTTTCTGTTCACAGTTTGTGCAGTTTGCAGCTGTGTGTGTGAGAGAGAGAAATGCATAGGTTGCTATTCTTTTCTGAACTATTGCAGTGTGTGTAAAACATAAAAAAAAAACCTCCATATGTGTTGAGTACAGTCGTGTGTGTACAGCAGCTTTTCTATGTGCTGTATTTCAGCAGCTTCACTCCTGATTATTAATCCTGAGTATTATATTATTCACGGGTTATACACTATTGACCAACACTTGAAAATTCAAAACTGCTTGAGGAAAATAAATACAAATAACACAATAGTGACGTGCACTTTTCACACAGACACACTCCCCCACGTTACAAAAGTAGTAACAAGAAAAAAATAATGCAGGCTCTAATTTTTTCTATGGCTGTATATCCACCTTTAATGTTTTTGTTCTCGTTAAACATCACAGTTTTGAATTAACAATAACAGAAAATCAGTTAAACCAAGTTTTAATTGTAAGATGGCCAGAATATGATTTGTGTGTGAAATTTTTGGTTGAACGTTTTAGTCGGTTTCATTTAATTGACTGTCATTTACTAACTTCTGAAATATCTAACTCTTTTCTGGTGATCCACATTATTGTAGATATATTTAGTAAAGAATAATTGAATGAATGTATTTTTTGTAAATATTAAGTCGATAATATGAAAATCGCAGTGTGTAGCAAAACGTTTGAGTGCACATGTTTGTATGCATCTATATATAACACTAATATAATATACAGTATTCTCATTATCTTTCAGTATGTGGGTTAAGCAGATTTCATTTCAGTGCTTCATTTCAATTAAATCAAATTTGCTGATTTAAACAAATAACTGACTCGCATCTCTGCTACTGTGTTCGGCCCTTTTAGTTAATTTATGTTTATTTGTATCAGTTTGAATGGTTTTGCTTTTTTTGCACATTCTTTACCTGAATCAATGGATATGAACATGTTTGCTTAAATGGTAAAGACATCTAGTCTAGTGTATATTTTTAATATAGTGAATTTATGTATTTTATGAATTTATGATCATTTATGTAGACATATTCATATGTTTCAAAGCACTTCAACTGTCAACGACCCTCGTTTAGTCTTCTGTTTATTTCTTATGATTTTCCCTCTTCCGCTTGCTTATCTGACATGTGCCTTGTCTTTTGCCCTCAGATTGGAGGTGGGTCTCATCTAAGCACCGCCTCCTCATTTAAATGTTCCACATTTTCAACGGTGCATGCAGGTGACATCCATCTGACTACGCCCATATCAAGCATCACCAACGATGAAAGAGTCCAGAACCGGAAAGGGCCCTCTGATCTGTCTATAGCCCAGAAAGAGGAGCCTGGCTCTGGGATGGGGAAGAGGAAGCTGCCCTCTCCAGAGAGTGTGAAACAGCCAAGCAAAGCCCCACTGAGCCTGGAGATCCAGGAGATAGATGGTCAATCAAGGTCAAGAACAGCAGTGTCAGGTGGGTTAAAATAACAGTAGTTTACCCTGTAGACCAGGGGCGTCGACCTCCAGGCCTGGAGGACCTTGGTCCAGCACGTTTTGGTGATATCCCTGCTCAGAAACACCGGGTCCACCTCACCAGTTAATTGTTAAGTTTAGTGAATGTGTTTGAGGAGGTGAACCATCAAACAGTGCTGGACACCAGCCCTCCAGGAGATTGGTCTGGTATTTTTTAATTAAATATTTGTTTAATGCAAGACGTACATAAACCAGAATGTTTAAAAAAAGCTCCTGCCAGGGCAAGGTGAACATGCAGCTGAATGCATTGCGTCAGTATTTTTTCACTCATCCACATGCTTGTCAAGTTTGGAGAAGTTGATTTGCCATGAAATAGTTGTTTCGAGCCTATACTGAAACGGATCTCTCTGTTGCATAAGACATCAAGCTATTCACTGTTCGTTCACTGAATTGTACCATAACAGTTTTCCTTAATGTGAATGACTCGAGCACATTTAGCCTTAGTTGGTACCATTTTATATGTTTTTGCTTTCTTAAGTTGTTGGAGCAGCACTTTCCCTCACACGGACTGTTTTTTACTGATTTAAATTTTAGTGGGACTTTTTAAGACCTCCATTTAAACAAAAACTCTTTGAGACACACCATCAGTTCTTACTTATAAATCACTGAATTCATTGAATTCTAACTAATGGCATTTTGGTTCCATTCATTAATCTTGGAGTTACTGATCTCCTGAGGATTAGCTCTGTCCTGGACCTGCATGCTCATTTTCCATAGCTACCTACATTATAATGAAATTTGCTTCATTTAGGCAGACTGGTTAAGAATATATTTACATTTTAGTGAGCAAAAGGTGACATTTATGCCAGCTCTTTTAAGCGAGGCATACACGGTCTTCAGCTAAACTTCAGGATCATGCCAAATTTTAGCTTCATTGAAAATCACACGACGTGTGATTCAGCAGTCGGATGATCAGATGGATTTCTGATGGGACAGAAATTTTGTTCCCTTGTCGTGCAGTTTGAGCTGTCTCAAGTTGCGGACACGCCAAACACACACACAGTTGGTATTCAACTGTATGTATCTCATCTCTGGCCGAATCTAACATCGGCTTCAGTTACCTGTATGCTGTATGTATTTTACGTCTCCTCTACTAGCCCCATTCATGCTGCAAGTGTGTATTGTAAACCGACTCCAGATTAGCACACATCTGTCTGTGCATCTGGTTTGATCTGTTGTTCTGACATTTGAGAACGCACTTCCTGTTGTATGTGGTTCTGCAGATTTCCTCTCTTTGAATATACAGACACGGTAAGTGTGTGCGTGTGTCTGCTGGGGGGTGCATGTCAGTCTTGCATACAGACCCATATTTTATGCAGATCAGCTAACACATCACTGAATTTGTGTGAGAATTTCTCACCACGAGAGGAAAAACACACCCCAGTCCATTTGATCTCTGCCGCTGAGGCTCCTAACAACTTCTCTCTCTCTCTCTCTCTCCCTCTCTCTCTCTCTCTCTCTCTCCCTCTGTGGTGGTGGGGGTGGTGATGTGTAACAGGTCTTCCTGAACAGACAGTTTCAGCACAAGCTACATCGCAGCCCTCCTCAGACTGGGGCTCCACTCTCACAGAGCACAGACGAGCCCCCCCTCACTCTTCACAGCCCCTGGAGTGCAGCAGGACTGAGGACAGAGAGAAGAAACGAGAGAGAGACACACAGTTGCTCACCGACGAGGCAGACGAGCTTTCAGACATGTCAACTCGACAGATTTCCATAAAAGAAAGGTAAGTTGTGTGTGTGGTACAATGTAGAAGAGCCATTTGAGGGGCTACTTTCTGATTAATGTTTTCTTTAATGATGTAAACCTTACTGCCAATACTATTTACTATTGTGTCTACCACTACTAGTAATGATGATGATGGTGACAGTGGTGATACTACAGCTAGAGCAGCGTGTTTGGGATTTGTTCCTGATTTAATTGGTGTGTTGAACTGTAAACTAATAAGATGTGACAGAAAGCAGGCCCCTTAAAGCATTTCTATATAAGGCTGCGTCTCAGCTGTGCGACTGTTAATCAGTGTCAGAATGATTACTAGACCGTTTACAGGATGTCAAAGCTTCCAGGACACTGTAGGTTCAGGCAGGCTGTCAGAGTGAAGACGAGTGTGTAAAACAGAGAGAGTCACATCTGCTCCCTTAGTGAAAATGTAGGTTGACTTTCATGTGTCTGTGGAACATGATGTGAAAGATGCCCAAAATGGGGCCCTGCACAAAAACACTGCACAGAACTTTCTGTCTGACTGTCAGCAGGGCACAGAGAGCATGAAGAGCAAACTGATGATGATTTAGAATAGAAAAAGTTTCTTTCACCCCTAAATTATTCTGTTGGAATACTAATCTTTAATTATGATGGTGTCGGTGACACACACACAGAGTTTCTCTCTCACACACACAAAGTATGTCACATAGTGTGTGTGTGTGTGTGTGTGTGTGTCGTCTTTGGAGAACTTTACTTGTTTAATTTTACTTGTCTAAATACATGTGTGTGTGTGTGTGTGTGTGTGTGTGTGTGTGTGTGTGTGTGTGTGTGTGTGTGTGTGTGTG
>JBBPDH010000104.1:32703560-32714243 GCA_037974565.1 Clupeocharax schoutedeni
TCTGCCAAAGTCTCTTTTACTTTGGCAGAAACAGACAAATAATTGGGATTAGCATTGCACCTCCTACCATGCTCAAATCATGGGGAAGATGCAGGGTGAGCACAGCAAATACTAGTGGTGTGGAAGGGAATTACGTGAACTCAGACAAGCAGGAGCTCTCTGGATGAGTAGTTTGAGACCAAAAATAAATAGCTGATTATACGACCAAAAAAATTGTCGTCGACCAATTTTCATATTCGATTACATCGAATACGTCGAATAATCACGGCAGCACTAATTATGCCACCAGGAACTGCACCATAGCATCTACTACGTTAACAGGGCCAAAAGCCTTTTGATTAGTCAAAAAGATGGATTTGGTAAGAGGCCATTGGAGATACAAACTAACTGATGAAGCATAAGATCTACTATCCGTTTGGACTGAAGATTTGATTGGGAGTTTTCTAGCAGTGTGAGAAATGCAAAGGTGTACCTGGACATCCCTAGCAAGTTAGCTGGTTTAGGTTCACATCGCATGGCTATACAATGGCAAGTAAAAATAAAAAAAAACAAAAGTGGCTCTGATGGATAACTTTCCGCTGGTTTGACTCCAAGGACGCAGTTTTGGGACATCCGACTAGAAATTGGGGCGCGTCCGAACCAATGTTACAGGGCTGAGGTACACCGGAAATCAACTTCCATGCCCTGTGAAATAGTGCCTTTAGGCAACATTAGAAAACATTTGTATTACTCTAACAGAGGGAATAAGCTCAGTCCCTGACGGGACACAAGTGCTGCAGAGTGTTTTCCAACTTGGAACTCTCTGAAGATCTTTGTAATTGGCTGATCAGTTAAATGAGGTCGAATGTTAATTTCTGTAGTCCTGTGATTTGTCCATAACAGACTGACTGTCAGCATTTAACACAGAAATGTGTGTGTGTAGTGATTGTCAAAGCGGTAATTTACCTCAGAAAATATTTGAATCGTGTCATCATGTGATGGGTGGGTTAAAACAGTGTGTGTGTGTGTGTGTGTGTGTTTCAGGTCCAGGTGCAGCAGGGAAAGGAGCCCCCCTGTTTCTTGCAGTGTTTTAATGGAGGGATGATCGTCCATGCAGGAAAGAGGGAAGAGGAGGAGGACAATGCTCAGAGTCTGTCACATTTTTTCTCACTTTGTTTGTTATTAGACACTTTGTCATTTATTAATACACAGGCCATATCTTTAGTACATGCTGGAATTGGGTTACACAATGGTCTAGTGATCACAGGGTTTGGCCTCATCAGTTTATTATGATTGGCGGAGATGATGGTGGAGCATCCGCATAACTGTGTTTTCACGGAAAAAAATGTTTTGACGCAGCATGTCGAGGTCAAATTTCCTACTTGTCAGTTAAAGCTTATAAATGACACAAAAACAGGAAAGCGCTGGCTGGTACTGATATTATAATATCTGTTTGTGTGGGTTCCATGTATATTTACAGACAGGGAGAGAGAGAGAGAGAGACAGAAACAGAGCTGTTCTGGTCATGCAGTGCATGTGCAGCTTCACAAAACAAGCTCAAACCTGATCATCACTGGAATGCCCTTGTTTAAACTTGGGCTGGGATCTTTGGATTCTTTTATTTACCCATGATGATGGCCTGGATTATGACAATACATCTTTGCAAGGCTGCACAGTCTCTTTTGTGATTCTTCTCATTTTATGCTCACTGGCGGTAAAAATGACTCGTAAATATCTCTGATATACAAATATTATACTGACTATATTTACAAAGTCCAATCAAGTCTCAAGTCTTTGTGCTCAAGTCCAAGTCAAGTCTTTGAGTGGCAATGTTTACAAATGGTCACTCTAAATATGATGTTTGAGCTGTAAATGTTTAGAATGCTAATTTGCCATGCCCCGCGATTACAGTTGGCTGTTACTTAGCAGGGGCTGGGCTGCGTGCTGTGATATGCCCTCACCAACATGGAGGATTAGCCTTAAATGATCTTAAATCTAAATAATAAATATGAAAAATATATCTCGCACTCTAAATGTGAAACTCCACAGTTAGATGGGGCTCGGTGACCCCTTTCCAACGACCCCTCGAAAACCATTATTAGCTAAAACCATACACCTCAGACAAAAGTAATGGGACACAGGGGCGAGTTGAATGATTTTCAGGTCGTTGGAAGGAGTGCGAGATATAAATAAATAATTCCATGAAGTGAAAATTGCTTACCAGTTTATGACTCACGATTCACAGCACCCGAGTCAAGTCTCAAGTGAGGGCAAATCTAAAGTCAAATCACATGTCTTTCTTTGTGCGACTCGAGTCCGAGTCTCAAATGTATAGGGATATATAGCAGTGTGTACACACATTCAGTGACTTTCAACACTAAGTCTGTAATGCAGTACAGAGGTCCTATGGATTCCTGTGATACTTTACTAAGTGATACTAACCAACATTTTTTCAAATTCTCATATCAGATCATTGCTTTGCCTGTTGCTGTGTTTTGCTGTAGGTGACTGGCGTCTGTACTGTGTTCGAGGAGAGAAGCCAATAGAGGCCCACCTGCTGGAGGTTGTGTGCCACTGCAGCAGCCTTCGCTCTAGGACCTCCATGGTCCTGCTGAACATCCCCAAAGCCAGCATGTTTCTGTGGCACGGCTGCAAGGCCCAAGCACACACGCGTGACGTGGCCCGCACCGCTGCTAACAAGATAAAAGAGCAGTGAGTGAACACAAACTAACATTAGCAAATGCAACCGCACTATTAAAATGGCTATTTTATCTTCCACGTGTACAGTTGTTCATGATGGCACTGTATTTTCAGGTGTCCCCTGGAGGCAGGGCTTCACAGCAGCAGTAAAGTGACCATCCAGGAGTGTGATGAAGGGACAGAACCTGTGGGCTTCTGGGAAGCGCTTGGCAGGCGGGACAGAAAGGCATACGACTGCATGATCCATGGTATTAAAATGATAAAGGGGGAAAAAAGTAGTTTTGTTTGTGAGTGCATGCATGTAAGTGACTCTCACTGTGGTTTAGACCTTGGAAAGTTTAACTTCACGCCACGACTGTACCACCTGAGCAGCTCTTCTGGGGAGTTTATTGCTGTGGAGCTCGTCTGTCCATCCAGAGACCCTGAAATGGTGAACTCTATGCCTTTCCATCAGGAAGATCTGTACGTTGCCAATCAGCCAGGTAACACCACTCCAGCACTCCAGCTCTGTTTTAACTCCCCTTCATCTAATGAGCTTTCAGAAAAAAACAGGAATGTTTAGGATTAGCAGGTAAATTTTTCACCTGTTGCAGAGCAGTGATTGCATATTTTGTGTGTCTTTACTCTAATCATATGCTGTAAGACAATTGAATTACCACCTTAATGTCTCTACATCATACAGGAGTCCTTTCTGATGCAGTTCCTCTCTCCAAACATAGTCCAGTGTTGATGTACATGTGGCGGGGAGTGATGGCATCTCTGCTGTTTTCTTTTCTAGCTCTATTTTTGGTGGATAATCATCACGAGGTGTACCTGTGGCAGGGCTGGTGGCCTCAGGACAGCGAGAACACGGGCTCAGCCCGAATCCGCTGGGACTCAGACAGGAAGTGTGCCATGGAAACTGTGCTCCAGTACTGTCAAGGTGATCACCAGTTCAGAGCTCTTTTATTTGTTATTTAATTTAAGTGTTTGTAGTGCATGCAGTTTAAGATTAATTGCAGTTAATTTTTTTTTAGCTTTGCATGTTTTATTCCATTAGTGTTGATTGATGTTCTAAAATGCTGCACTGTATTTAGACATTAATATCTTTAAATAAAAGGTCAGTTAAAAATAGACTTGAGTGCAGGGCAGTTATTGGTCATTAGTGAATTCCCTTGAAGAACGTTTGACTTCTGTGTATGTATGTTGACACAGAGAAAAATGAGAAGAAGCCTCCAAAAGCCTACCTGATCCACGCTGGCCTGGAGCCTCTGACCTTCACCAACATGTTCCCCTGCTGGGAGCACAGGGAGGACATTGCTGAGATCACAGAGAAGGTTGGAGACACACACACACACACACACGTTTATGATTGAGTAATGTATAGAGTGAATGGGTCTCACCGACTGTGACTTTATAACCCACACAAAATATCACAAGTCCTAGACAGAAAAAGCATGTGAACTTCAAAAATGACTTCTTGATAAAAGCAAAAACATTTCTGAAGGACTTTTAAACATACACATGCAAACGCACAAAACAAAAATGTGTAATGCATGGAGTCTGTGAGTAACGTGTGGCTGTGTTGAAACCTTTAGAAATGCTTGGTCTTTTACAGTTTGAGATGAATTGTCTTTATTTTTGCACTTTAAAAGATTTGTTGTGGTGATAAGGTATTTAAAATAGCATTTTTAATGGCAATATTAGACAGTGGTGGAAACCACTGGGGGTTTGTGGTTAGGGAGTTAGCCCTGCAACAACGTTTGTGGGTTCAAATCCCTGAACTGCAAGTGGCACCACTGAGCTTCCCTTGAGCAAGGTACCGTCCCTACACATTGCTCCCCAGGCACCCGAGTGGTGGCAGCCCCCTGCTTCACTTGGAGAATGGGTTAAAAGAATTTCACACTGTTCACGTCGTGTGCCGTGCTGTGGTGTGTTCGCACGTGACCATAATTTCCCTGACCCAAATTAACCCCTGTCCAAGAAGTCATCTTAGAGATTCACATGCTTTTCCGTCAAGGATTTGTTTATCTGTATTTGTTATTATGACTAATCGAGGTTATGCATTTCCAGTCCTGGAGGGTTTTCGTCCAGTACAGTTTGAGGATCTTCATGCTCAAACACATCTGATTCAACTCTGCAGGTAATCAGGTGTGTTTCAGCATGAAAATCACCAGCTCTGCTGGACTAGGGCTCTGCATGACCAGAGCTGGACATGCTTGAAGGTCAGATCGTATTTTTGAAGTTTATATGCAGACATTTTTTCTACTAATGTAGGCAGCTTCATGTATAAACCTGTAGATGGAGCAGCTGCTCCCCGGTCGCTGTGTTCCTGGCTGCCCACTGTTTCAGTTGGTGAATGGGTTAAATACAGAGGAAGAATTTCACACTATTCATACTGTGTGCTGTTGTGTGTGTGCACACATTTACAAATGGACACTACACTTACGCTTTGTCTGTCTTTGCTTTATCCCACATTTTAGGAAGCAGAAGTATGTAATCAGATCATTCTGGTTGAGGATGTGTTGGCCAGACTGTGCAAGGCCACGTATTCGCTGGCTGATCTGCAGGCCCGGCCCCTCCCAGAGGGCGTGGACCCTTTACGCCTTGAAATCTACCTGTCGGATGAAGACTTTGAGGTGAGATCACAACGTCTGATACATAAACTGAATCCAAAGCAGCAACTACTGCTCGGCTTTACAGGAAGGGGTTGACTTTGTAGTGGCTTTCTGTTGCTGAGCGTGACCTCGTCACTGAAGATGAAAGCCTGTCAGATGTGTGGCATATTCAGATTCTATTGACTTTCTTTAGCATTGTAATGTGTACGTGTGCCTTTACCTTTCTCTGTCTGTCTCTCTGTTTCCCTTCTCTCATAATTCACCCTCTGTCTCTTCCCTCACCTTGAACTTTCTGTAACATCCTCCTGTGGTGGCATAGTCTTGCATCTGACAGAGGTTAAATTTTCCTTTCACCTTCAGGGTGTAGGGGCCTATGGAAAGGTAAGGTTTTAAAGAACCCTAGTGTGACCCTCCCCACCTTCACAGACGCCTTACGTTTGGATTAAAATCACCCAGAGTTCCATTTGCTTGTATCACATTCTTGTGTAACCTAGGGGTGTGTGTGTGTGTGTGTGTGTGTGTGTGTGCGCGCATTTTAATCACCTGACACTGACGGCTCACGTTTTATTTCTTTAATGCATGTGTTTCTCACAGTTTATTCATTTCTTATCAAGATTGACTTCTTGGCCTTATTGGTTTGCTGTAGTGCTTAATGCTCGTTCATTCAGTTTGTAACGTTTGGTCTAATGTTTAGTGCTGTAAGGAATGTGACCCATATTGAATATGAAAAATATTCTTTTGGTGACTATAGCAAAGATAATAATTTGCATCTAAAACAATAACAAGCAATTAGCAGTGGAGAAGGTGTGTGCACATATTATTAAATATTAAAAATGATGGGGGGAAACATGAAAATCACTGGATGTACTAAAATCATGTTGGTATGACTAAAACTGGTGTTATCTGTGTTGATTTTAATATTTTTAATTTAAGTGTCCACTTATCACTGATTGCTGTAGACATGATTAGAGTATCTCAGATTTAGTGTGTTTGGTTATTCAGTGAATGTGTTTGTTTGTGTGTGTGTGTGTGTGTGTGTGTGTTATAGACCAATAAAATATGGAGCCTTGAGGTTTTTTCAGTCTTCTGCTTTTGACTATTGTGTCTGTGTGTGTGTGTCTCTGTGTGATTTTCCACAGAAAGCCCTGGAGATGACGAGGAGTGAGTACGAGGCGCTGCCGGGATGGAAGCAGGTGAATGTGAAGAAAGCTAAAGGATTGTTCTGAGGGGGTTCAGTGTGTGAGATGGGGTGATAATCGCTGCGGAACGACTGCGTGAGATGGAACAAGCATGTGGGGAAGCCTCACACTGCCTCTCCTATTGGAGCGGTCCGATGGAGGGGGCAGTGGGAGGAGAGATGAGGGAGTGGTGGAGGTGGACAGAGATCTACAGAGGTTTACAAGCCTCTTGTAGCATAACTTTCTTTCTCTCCTTTTGTTTTTCTGTTTTTTTTCCATGTGTTTTTATGTAAAAATGTGTAAATTAATAGTGGAAAATGTAATGCTTTCTTGATTTTTTTTTTTTTTTTTTTTTTGTCTTGAAGTTTTCCTGAATTTTGTTTTGTTCCTTGCGTTCATTCCACTACATGTCCTCACCGAAGCGGTGCTGCCATGCAGCTGCCTCTAAAAGAGACAGAAGGGTGTCAGGCAGCATCCAGATCACACCACCAGTCTGTTTTTAGTTTTGATGTGTTTGTTATAATTTATACTTAAATGAAGACTTGTGGGAATACATGTACAGTGAGAAGCCTGAAGGGCTGCTGGGAGTTATAATTTAGTTCTGATCCGGTCTAATGCCACTCACAGCCCGTCCTTCTAATGCCATCATTAATTCCTCGGCAACCCCAGAGGTGCTGAAGTTGTGTGGTTAAATGTGTGTGTGCGAGCGCGTGTGTGTTTGTGTGTGTTGTTATTGGCATGAATTCTTTGAATATTGTAGAAGGTGAGGTGGTTTAAATCTCCTTACTACAGTGTATAGTGCCTTCGTTTTAATGTACAGTTTATATAAATAAAATTATGATAGTCTACAATTTTATGACATTTGTGAATATATAAATATTAGAGAAAAATAAACAGTATGAACCTTCAGTGTTGTGTATTTTCACTTGTCACACACCAGTGGTCAGCTTTTAATGCAAAATATTTAAAGATTATAAAAGGAGCACATTGTGTTTCTGTTCCCTACGAAGGCTTTTTGAGTCCAAATCGGTCACAACACACATGAGAAACTACATTTCTGCCTGACATTTCTCTGCTCTTCTGTCCTTAAGGAATAATCCCGTTTACAAAGTGTTCTGGAATTGTCTGAAGTTTGTGTTTAAGTCAAATCTGCAGAAGAAAGTCACCTGTCACACTCACTCATTTTAAAATGTTCTTGGAGTAAAAGCAGCAGGGAAGAGAGGGGAATTCAGGTCAGCATGTCTGTTGTTTATATGCAAGAATCTGTACATGTAGAATGCATAGGAAGTTCTAGAGTCAATCAGAATGTTTATCGTTTTCATCTCATTTTAGCCTTGTTAATTTATATCCCTTGTGAGGCACCATTTATTGCATCAATGCCGTTCTTTTATCTTTATAATGTTTTGTCAATATGTAGTTGCAAAAGTGTTGTTTTTGATTGCATTACTATACACCAGCACAAGACTACACCCATATTCAATTAATTTGTGCACATTCCAGCCAAGTATGACCAAATCTGTTGGAGTTGCAGGTCATGCTTGCTGGTGTTGTTTACGGGGAACCATCCTCAGATACTATGTTTTTATTTGTGTGTGTGTGTGTATATATATGTATATACTACTGCTGGGCCGTTAACGCAAAGATTCCATGCGATTAACGGCGTTACTGCCCACCTCTAGTATATACACTTCTAGTAGTGTTTTACCATCCAACTGGTGTCATTGTGAGATTAGATGTGATTCGGGTAGAAGTAGAATGAGGTGTTTGTGTAGGAATTATAGAGATGCTGATTTAATAAATTGCAGTATGTATATGTATATATTGTGTATGTGCATATATATATATATATATATATACACACACACATTATTTAGTCTTGGCACTGTTTATTAATAACAATGGAGCCTGATGTCACCAGGTGGGTGATGTGTGACATGGATGTACTGGTCCATGTTGTTGTTTGGCTCTGATTTAACACTATAAACAATAGTTACATCAAATACCATAATTAATACACTGCATATTTTCCATATTCTCCATAAATGTCATATGTTTGCATTGTGATATGACAAAAAAGCACCTAAGAGCATAGACTGATCACTACTGGACAGTCACTTCCCCACCAGCATCAGGTTAGATTCTCTTGTTCTAATTGTTTGAAATGACTTTTTTTCACCATTGATCATTTTTGAAGTGATTTCTTTCTTACAGGAGGGTATTTTCTCAGTCAAGGTCATCTTCTCAAGTCGAGACATGATGGCGCAGTCATATAAGACAGATGTGGATTTATATGTGCTGTAATTGGAATCTAGCAGAAAATGAGCAGCTGGGTTCACTCAAACATGCACAACTTCATGGAATCTGACATGGAATTTAAGATCATACAATAATAATCGTACAATTATTTGAGAAGAATTTATCATATGTAAGAATGTGACCAAAGTGCAGGCAAGGTTCTCTAGCAGATTGTAAGGAAAACTGGAGGATATCATGTTCAACCATGTGTTGATTACAGCAGTGTTTTATACTTTTCTTCATTAAATAAGATGTGATTCAGGTGATCACTCATAGTCCTTCATAAAGCAGAATGAGGTGTTCGTGTAGGAATTGTCCTACTTATAGAGATTTAAAAATAAATTGCAGTGCTGTCTTGTTTTTTTTCCCCAGAGTTGTGCTGTATAAGCTTTGTTTGCTTTCATGTGATTCTACTTTTTCGGAGGTCAGTGTTGGGCCAACTGGATTCTAAAGAGCTGAAAAGTCTTCATTTGATCTTCATTTATCCTGAACAGCAGGCAGTTAAAAGAATGTCGGTAAGAATCTAACAATTTGCAGAACTACATCTCCTAGGTGAGTGTGGAGTCATGCAATAAAGCTTCTCACATCTGGTTATTGCTAAACAGATTTCTGCAAACTGAGCACAAGAACTTCTGAAGGTTGCCTGCTGTACATGGGACAAGTAAAATGTGCACTTCGTAATATATGATTTATTTTCTTAAGTCAATTTTGCTGAGTCCAATAGGAAAAGAATAGATAAGTTAAGAAATACTTCTATGGTAATGTATCCCAAAAGTGAAGAATTAAACAATATGAATAAATAAAACGGGCTTTGAAGTAAATCGAGAAATTAATCAAACGGCAAAAAAAATAATGCTAATCAAGTAAAGCAATTACAAACCGCATGAAAAAAAAAAGTAAAATGTTAGAAAGCTTGGGACCAGGTGAAGGTTTAGTGTGTTGAACCGTTTTGGTGGACCATAGCCCAGGCTGGTGAAAACTCATATAAAACCACTTGAGTTGGTTTCAATCCAGTATCCACAGCAAGCATGGAAGCGATGTGTGGTGGCTGTTAACAGCCTTACAGAGAAAATGTAGCCTGCGAATTTCCCCGAGTACAGACCGAGAAAGCTCTTACAGTAACGGAATGAGTCTGGTGTGAGTCTCCTGTAACTTTGAATCCATAATAAATATCCGATTTGCATCTACTGAGCTGTCCACTGGTGTGTGGTTGGTTCTGATATATTAAGGCTTTTTTTTTTAACACAAAGTCAAGTTAATTATGTAGCTCATTATGATACATGAAAGTCATTCAGTGTGCGTTAATGCTTCAGCAGACCAAGACACAGTTTGTGGACACCGTTTGGGAATCAACCTTTTCTATTCCAGCATGACTATCTCAGCGCACAAAGCGAGCTCCACACAGAGATTGTGAGTCAGAAGTTCTAGTCCAACATCAGTGTGTGACCTAATAAATACTCTACAGAATGGACAAAATGGACAGAAATTCCAAAATCTTGCGGAAAGTCTTCCAAGAAGAGTGGAAGCTGTTATCGTTGTAAAGGGGGACAAACTCCATATTAAGGTTCATATATCTGAAGGCGTCCCAATACTTTTGTGCATATAATGTACTAGTTTGCCTTCCTTGGTTGTACACTTCTTTATGCAATAATATCTAATAGCCAACAGGGGGCGGTACACTCCAGGCAATAGTTTTTTCCTCCTTTTCCTATATTGTGCCTAAGTAAAGTGATCAGTTTTTTTTTCTTCTTTTCTTTAAAAGTGTGGCTCTAAGAGCGGTTTAGTATTTTTGTTTATTAAACAATTTTTCAGTTTCCATTTACCAGTAAATGACAACATAATTTTCAAAAGGTACTGGGATAGTAGAAATTCCATTCATCTACAAGAGCCTCAAACAAAAATCTCTCTTTGCGGGACATAAATGTAAAGCTAAT
>JBBPDH010000104.1:32731290-32733790 GCA_037974565.1 Clupeocharax schoutedeni
GGGGTATCTTTAAAATATAATAATAAAGGTAAATCCAGTGTGTACTCGCAGCTTTATTTACAGCATTTTCATAACAAGCCAACAACAGGACACAGGTAACATCCACGTATTTTTTTCTGTGCAGCCGGCGGACCGGTACCACATGACCCATGGCCCGGTACCGGTCCTCGGCCCGGGGGTTGGGGACCATTGAATGAAAGGACAAACCCTAACTAAAGTCCTCCGCTGTCTCTGCCATTTAACAGCTTCTTCATCTGCCATGCTGATCGAAGACAGAGCGCAATACTGCCCCTAGTGTGGTAAAGTGTGGTACTGCAACGCAGAGGGGCATTTCATTTTCAAATTAATCGCGCGATCAATTTAATTTAAAGCGTTATAAAAAATAAATTAACGCAAATCGTTAACGCGTTATTTTTAATAATAATTAATTTCTAATATACGTATATAGTGCTGGGCTGTTATCGCGCGATAAGAATCACGTTTACTCTGTCCTGTATATACACACCCTATGGTCTCACTAGTGTGAGATTTTATGATGCGATAAACTGTTCCATTAAGAATCATTCTTTAACTGAAGCTGTACCTCTAGAACGTGGCCTGAAATGTGAAACAGCTACACTAAAGCTCTCCTCAAATACATCCCTCACAGACCTCATAGACTTCCATTACACACCCCAGCACCACCTACACCTTTTACCACTCCCCATTTATTTCCTCTGCACTGGTGCAGATTTGTCACCTTCCTGCTCTCCTCCTAAACGCTGTGCAAAGGAAGAACATTTCTCTGGACCATGACAGCGAGGCCGGGGGAGCCGCCAGCCTGAAAAAAATGTGACTCATGATGGAGGGAAGGCGGGCAGATAGATAGGGTAAGGGAGAGTGGGAGAGAGAGTGAGAGAGAGAGACGGACATAGACATAGAGAGAGAGAGAGAGAGTGAGAGAGACAGAGAGACACAGAGAGAGAGAGAGAGAGAGAGAGAGTGAGAGACAGAGAGAGAGAGAGAGAGAAAGACAGCTAGAGAGGAATAAATGCAACAGACAGAGAGAGAGACATAGAGGGGCAGAGACACAGAGGTAGAAAGAGGGAGTTAGAGAGGAGGAGAGAGTGTGAATGTAATTGATTGTGACCACTGATCCAGGTCTTCCCCAGGGGGGACAGTCACAGTGGGAGGGCCCATCGGAGCAGGCCTGTCTGGGGGAAGGGCTCTCAGGAGGGACGTGGAGGAGGGGAGGGGGGGTACACGGAGGTGATACTGATGGAACGGCTCTCCTAATTGCCACTATGAACCTTCGTTAGTCTTAGAGATTGGGGTGAATGGGAAAACACAGGCAGAGGAGCGGTGGAGTGGCGGATGAATGAATGCTAATTGCCCCTGTGTTACTGTAATTTGTCCTTATGCATATTGATGAAGAGCAATGGGAAAAAAATGCTAACAGATGACATGAGGGGAGATCAGAGTCATGAGCATGGGATCCATTCTGTGTTTCTCAGTCATGAACATACAGTTTAACACAACACACACACAGACTGATTCCTCCGTGCTCTTCCCACAAGTCTCCTGAGGAACTGCAGCACACTTTCATTGACAAAATACATCAGTTATTAATCAGTTATTATTAGACTGCCAGAATATTTACTACAGAGCTGGACTATATTATGGAAAATTGAAACTAGGCAGGTTGCAAATAGCAATGACAATGATATATCACTACTTATATGACTATATGTGCCATGAAAGACCTTTATAAAGTAAAGAAGCTCCTCATACTCGCACGTGAACACACCACAGCACAGCACACAGAGTGAACAGAGTGACATTATTTCTCTGTGTTTAACTCATTCGCCAAGTGAAGCAGGGGGCTGCCACCAACGAGGGAACCTTGCTCAAGGGAACCTCAGTGATGCCACTAGTAGTGTTGGGATTCAAACCCACAACAAGGGCAACGCTCTAACCACCAGGCAAACCACGATTTGTGTTACTAGTAAACTACTTTTAGCAATAATTTAATTTATCTATAGTATTTCTATCCATCTCTCTCACTGACCACAGCATTTTGTGCTATGAACACAGATCAGAGTATTTTCTGCAATATCACTACATATGTGTAATCATAAGTAATCACTATTACATGCAGTAACAGATCCAGCATAGGCAGAACATTTCAAATCTCTATTTATGTTCATTAGTAAACTACTTCAGCAGTAACTCAATCGTGTATCTATAGTATTTCTATCCATCTCTCTTACTGACCACAGCATTGTGGGTTTATAACAGATTTTCTGTAGTTTATACTTTATATTGTTCTTTGTGTCTCTGTGCTGTCATAGCATAAGCAATTTTCTCCAGACAACAGACAACCAAAATATTATTCTTCTATTCTCACCTCACACAGTCATCCTAAATGCATAGCCACTATAATATCTTTTTAGGCTGAGTGGGATTTTTGCCCTAATTCTGTGAGGGTGGCATCTGGTCTTTCACATCTCAAGACCAGTCA
>JBBPDH010000104.1:32738790-32747468 GCA_037974565.1 Clupeocharax schoutedeni
CAAACATCTCACCTCTTTCATTTCCCACCTTCAGTTCACTGGGACCTTGATTCTATGTCACTGTCTCACGAGTATTCGTTCTTGGTTCTTCGCTCAGCACTGGAGCAGCATCTTTCTCTCTTCAATCAGGTAGATCTCTCAGTCTCTGAAGATAAGTTATTCAACAAAGCTGCAGCAACTGCTTTATCTCTGTCTGGACTACTGAATTAGCTCTCTTGGCCATCATATAACTAAGCTTAAATAAGCTTATTAATAAGGGATTCTCCAAACGTCTAACTCATGTTTCTCACCTGGTGCCTTTCCATTGGCACAAGGAACCGCGCAGTATCTCGAAGTTCCCTCAGCACAATTAAAGCGACCCGCACCCAAGCCGAACAACGGCAGGGCCAAAAGTGGGCCACAGCTAAGCTGCCTGCAACACTGCTTTCTGATTGTTCAAAACGTAGTCACAGCATGGAAAGAGACTATTGCTTTTACTGTCCGCACACAAAAACAACAATGGAGATACAACTTACAACTGGGTAGTCCATGAAGAGCAAGCTCAGGGAGCAAGTTTGTGAGGGAGTTTCTGCTCATTCATTCTGCAAAGCCTTTATGAGACACTGATGTCTCTGTGTGTGACCTCAACCCCATCCCACACACACACACACACACACACACACACACACACTACAAAAGCAATAACCAGAACAAAAATGTGTGTGTGCGTGTGAAATGTGCAGGTCACTGCCGTTTTATACACTATTGATCACACTTGATTCAATAGTTCAAATAGTTCAAAATAGTGACCTGTGTATTACACACACAAACACAGCCGTAAACTACAAACAGTCAACAGAAAAAGAAAAAAAGCGGTCTCATTTTTTTCCCTCATGGCTGTATATACACAATTTTTTAATAGTGTACAGTTCTTTTTATAATATATTGTTTTATAACGCATGTGGCTTTTTTTTGGCCTTTTTTTGTACGGCCCACTATCTTAAGTACTCTGTTGTACCGAATTCAATATATATTTTCTTCTGGTCTTATAGAAACCTAAAAAAAAAAGTCCAACAGAGGTGTAGTCTTACTGTGTTTTTATTTAGGCACCGATCAGTTAAGTAGGTTTCTCTTCACTAGTTTAGGACAACAGCAGAGCCCAGCCGGGGCTGAATCAAGCTAAAGCCACAAACAAAAGGCTTAAGCAGAGATCACAGTGGACAAGAGGACAATTCCATGTAAATGATCACGTGGTTTAAGACACATCCTTGTCATGTTTAGACACTGAACAATTTTTGTGTACATTCTCACAATTTAGGTAAAACATGTGCAAATCTAAACATAACGCACCACTTCCATTAAGGGGGGGAATAAAGATTTGAGTTTAGCTTTCAGGAAATCCACCACAAGCAAGAAAAAAACAAACAAACAAAAAAACTTTCTCTAGACTCAAATTGCAGATTGTCAGCCAACAAACAGCAACGTTTTATCTGAAAGGTTTCTTAACAACATGACACACAATTTACTTATTTAAAAAGCACACTTTAGTATTTTAAGCAGCTTATGTCTGAATTTGCAAGTTCTATTTCATGAAGTGCATTACACTGTGTTGACATGACAGCCCTTTACCTAAAAACAACAACAAAACATCTGAGTCATTTCTAACACTCTTATGAGGCATCATCCCAATGTAATGGAATTTATACAGTAGATAAGGCCTAGCCTAGTTAAGATCATTCTACTAAAATGTTACCCTTCATACATATTTTCCTGTATGTAAACACCAGTGGTGGAGTACAAAATAAAACTACCTTGTGTAAAATACTGGAGTATACTCACTTGTAGACATACATAACTATCAAAAATAAAACTACTGAGTGTTCAATAGAAATTGTTCATTAAAATAAAATATATTTTTTAATAAAGAAACCTGTGTGGTCACAGGCATGAAAAAAGTCCCCTCTTTATGTCTGAAATCACTCATTTTAAGTAGACTTCATGTATAGTACTCAAAATTGGGTCAATATATGGGAATGATACTTCACAATAGTGTTATAAATGGCAGAAATAGCTTTCAGTCCCAGTACAGGGGGTCTTCAGGTTACAGTCTCGACATACAGCGTTTTGTGTTTACGGCGCTCACTCCCACTCGTCTTACACTGTTAGCCTCGTAGTTACAGACTATGTGGGTGAACTAGTTTGGTTGGATGCGGTGGAAGAATACGCAGTAACGCGGCATACGAGTGATTAAGTTTTTCTTTTTCTAGTTGTGTGAAACCAAAAATCGGGCTACATCATTGTCGAAGGTACGGATCTGTGTCGTAACTCGAGGAACCCCTGTATAAGGACCCTTATATTAATATAGCACATTTAACTCATACAAATCTTGTTACAAGTTGCCTGTAAATACTCAAGCATTGCTTTTTAAATATGTTAATTCTTGCATGCTAGTGTATGGTTTATGAAGTATTCAAATAACACCCAACAAACGACTTGCAAAGGGCAGCTTTAAGATGTACATGTATTTTCTATGCATTTGTACTGCCCTTTTAATAATAAGAATGCTGGTGAATGCCCTCTCCCCAGGACATTTTTCTAGACATACAGTAAGCCTAGTCTTGGGCAGCATCACATTGTCAGTTGGCCTTCTCCAGCGAAAAGTCATTAAGGTAAATGGCTTGAGCTGATCTCGGTCAAGAAAACATGGCCGGCAAGTTCCACGAAAAGCAACGAGGGCTTTACATACCGAGGGCTGCGAGAACGCCGAAGACATTTAAAATGTCACACACAATGTTCAGTCTTTAGAATGACTTGCTCTATCTGAAATATAACAGCAGTGCGGCGACTGTCGTCTTCTATGGAGAGATATATAGTGTATCTGTGTGTATATATATGTAGAGAAAGAAATATAATCTATCTATTTCATATAGAACATTTGGTAGGAGTCTGAAACATTCAAGGTACATTCAGTTACCCTGTTATACTTCTTCTTAAGGACTTAAATACAAGACTATTTCAATAAATGTACACATTTCACTGGGAAAAATGTTTACCGAGCCAAAACACAACGAACACTAAGAACACGCTTTTGGCCACACGCGCACACACAGTAATATGCCTCTTTATGTGCTGCCTTAAAACAAAAATATACATAAAACTGTATTTTTTTTAAAGGATATTTCCAAGTGTGTCATTTCGGTCAGTAGATTCTTTACTAGAGTTATGAAAAGGGTCAAAAGACTCCTTACGGTCATAAATTGGCATGTTTTTTCACAATTACTACACAATGTAACGTCCAGCCTCCCTTAATGCTACTTAATTTAAGCATATCTGAGGTTTCTTTAGACCAAGGGTTTCCAATTTTCAGCACAAAGGGGCAAAATAGCTGCAAGTTTTCATTTAAAGAAAGCAAGAACTCACACGGTCTTAGACCAACTCATTAAACGAGTAGAAGGAGCACTGGCTCCTGTTTTAAGCTTATTTTGTGGTAATCCCAGTCGTGAACAGGCTGAATGAACAGTTCAACTGTCACTAAGATGAACTGAATCACACGTAGATACAGGCACTCGCTCTTCCTTAGCCTCCTCAGCCATTTTGGCTGAACCGTTCTTTTAGTGGTGATTCTCTGCTGAAAAGCCCAACACAGAAAATTAGAATATTAATCAACCGCTGTAATTCATCTTAACACACGGTCTAGGAAACAGTTCTATCATAACATTATGTTCTGTCTGTTACAAAGAAACAAAAACACAAGTCAAAAAAATAATGTTAATTTATACAAAAAAAGGAACATAAATTAAGGGGGTACAAAAAACACTTGCCAATATCGAAACAAAAAAGGGCAAAAAGCCAAAACAACACTAAATAAATGAAAATAAAAGGTCCAGGGATTTTTTTTTCCTGTGCTGCCTCTTCCATATGCTAATGGAGAAAATACCTTACAATGCTACTTGGGCTGCAAACAGGTGTCCAACACCTCCCATAGCATGGCTGGGTTTTCACAGTTGTGACGCTCCCTCCAGTGATCCAAAACGTCCTGCTTTTTGTTCATCACCTCACTGCACAGGATGCAATTAAGGCGTGACCCCACTCGAAGAGTCGCCCTCTTAGCGGAGTTTGCCTCTTTACTTTCTCTCTTCTGTTCCTGCTGGTCCTTTCGACTCTCTGTAGCCCCTTGGTGGTGTGAGTGCAGGTGGCGCTTGAGTTTGGAGAAGGAAAAGAACTCCTCGTCGCAGTTTCCGCAGCGCACGAGGTTGCGGCGCTCGTTGAGCTGCCTCCAGTAATGGGCCGCGTGCTTGACCAGCTCATCCTCTGCCTCGCGGCCCCCGTGCAAGGCCCCCTCCTTCAGGCGCACCTGCACTTCCTCACCGTGCACGTACAGCAAGTGCAGCTTCATGTCAGCAAATGTGGGTGTGATGGCCTGACAGCGGCCGCATTTGATCTGCAGCTCCACTGGGTCCACATGCTGCTCTGAAGCTTGATCATCAGAATCTGTACATCTGAACTCCACCAGAAACAGAAAATCTCTGTTAAACACTTTGATCAATTCACATTTGAAATCATGTTAAGTAGTAAATTATCACACCTAGACCACATTAAGCAGGCTTTTTTTTTTTTTTTAAAAAGTTGAACATTTAGGCTTTGTAAAACACACATTAAACAAATTCAATGCTTTGCATGAGCTGTTGGACTCGTCTAAAGAAAAAGAAATTTGGCGCCAACAAAAGAGTTGTCACAGAGAAAAGATTATAACAGTCTTTTAAGAATGAAACCTAGAGTGAGCAAAAGATTGTTGGGTGCTTTCGGTCAGCTCAAATTTAGCTTAAACTTCAAATAATATGGGAAGGTCATAAAAGAAAAACATACAACTGTCAAAGTGTCAGGATTAACAAAACAGGAACTGCCTAAAGAAAACCATATTATGTCCCCGTTTGTTTATGATCTGAGGTGGCCTGTCCGGTAAAGGACCAGGAGAGTTGGCAATCATTACCTTAACAGTCAGTCCACAAGTGTACTGGAAACTTCACATAGAAAATATGTTTGGTGGTGATTAAGTCATTTTTCAGGATTATAACGTGTCTCAAAAACACGTTAAAATGTTTCTTCAGAAATAGCATATCAATTCTATAAAATGGCCAGCAAACAGTTGGATTAAAAAATGTTGGTGAAAATAAATTGTCAACTGCTATTTGTTTGTTTTTGTTGATTATTTTCCTCCACATGATTATGCCTGATGTATACAAAATATGCCATTAACAACATAGGTTTGGTTTCACAAAGCCAGAATGTTCCTACAAAGTAAAAAAAAAAAAAAAAGGGTTGCACGATAATGTGATAGCCATCGCAACACTCAACAAGTAAAAAAAACGTAGCCTTTATAGCGTTTTTTCTGCTTCGGATTTGCTTAAACAGAGTATGTAATGCCTCGCATAAAACATTTGAACTCTTGAACATTAAAAATCTGAAAATATTTTAAAAATAATTTGAAATCTTAAATCAATGTGAACATAATTGATATCGCGATGATGGTTGCAATATATTGTGCAGCCCTAAAACAACAACAACAAAAAAAAAACACTGGGTGAACACCCCTAAAGTGTGTTGATTCCATAAACTTGCCCAAGGGTTTTGCCTACCACCTACATGTAGGTATACAATTACTGACTAAATCAACTGACTGGGCTTGCCAGTACTGTTTCTCATTGACAGGATAGACAAAAGTGTAGTGTAACAGAGATCAGTATGTATACACCTACAAGGTGCATAAGTATAGAAGGTAATAAAACAATGTGTATTAATAAATATACCTATAAACATCAGTGTAAATCAAGCTACGCATGAAGCGGTTCTTATGAAGATATATACAAAATTACTCGGACATTTAAACTACTGCTGTTTATATTGTGAGGTACGTCACTCACCCTTCAATGGGTGTGTTCTCCTCATGCTGACTGATGGATGGCTCCACTGTGAGTATAACCCTGTGCACTTCTCGGAGATGGCTGAAGTAGACACCGACATATCCAAACGCCTTCTCGCAGAATTCACAGCGAAGGCTCTTCCTTGGCCTCCCCTCTGCGTGGTGCAGCTTCATATGTGTGCTCAGGCTACCTGAGTGAGCGTAGGCCTTCCTGCACACTGGGCAACCATATGGTCTCAGGTTACTGTGGCTGTTCAGATGACTCTGTAGGTGATGCTTGAACTCGAAACACCTGCTGCAGGTCGGGCATCGGTGGAGGGCACGGGGTCGGCTGTTTGTGGACCTGACACCACTTCCAGCTTTGGCCACAGGCTGTTGACTAGAGGTTTGTATGGACACCACGCTCGGTCGAGCAGCGCTCAAAGGTTTTCCCGACATCTGCTGTCTTGGGATGAGCTCCTGGTCGGCACTCTCAGAGGTTAAGAGAGATGGTAGAGGTACAAGCTGAGGAATAGTGGTTTCCATCACTAAAACAGGCTTTGGGCGAATGCTGCGATACTTTTTTGAAATGTCCACCACCTTGTCCTGGGAGGAAGCAGACTGGCTACTGGGTGGTGGTTTTTCTGGTACCCTCCTGCAGAAAAATGACAGAGACCTTTTCTTTTTTGCCTCAAAGGCCACAACGTCCTCCATGGATTTCCTTTTCCGACCTCGCCTCTTGTCTGGGGGTTTTTTGCTCTGGGTGGCATCTGCGTCTTGGTTGAGACATTTACTCCTGCCGGCTTTCTCCATTGCCTTAGCTTTGTTGTCCGGCCTGCTTTTCAGGCTATTTTTGGGTTGAACTGAGCCACTCTTACCTGGCGACTGGGTGCTAGCAAGGCTAGTAGGTGGCAAGAGGGAGTTCTTCACTTTGGCATATGGCAGGATTGGGAGCTTACCCTTGGGAGGCGAGGGAATAATTTGCACAGCTTTGCTGAATATAGTGGGGGAGAGGACAGTAATGGAACTGGGTGCAGAGACGGCTCGGTCCACCTGGGCTTTCATTAGCGGGCTGCTACTGACAGGCGCTACAAGTGTAGAAGTGGAGGCTTTAGTAGGGTAGCTGAGGTTGCTGAGAGAATCCACACTTCTTTCGACAGATTTCTCTGTCTGTGACCCCGAGTACTGGACAGCACTGTCCGGTAACAAGACTTTAGATTGAACAGAGGAGTCTGTCTTAACGACCTGGTCAGATGACTGCTCTGGACTCTCAGCTTTCACTTTTACTGCAGACGACTTTCCAGTCTGTGTTGTTCTACTGGCATTTTCTGGTGTTCGCTTGCTTCTAATTGGCTGGTATCTAGGAATAGGAACTTTTAGGTTCTTCTGCATTTGTTGTTGTGGTGGTGTCTGAGATAAAGCCACCAATGAGAATGTTCCCCCTTGTCCAGCCACCTGCATGAGGGCATATTTCTGTGCCGGTAGAAGGATGGATTTGGGGCTTACGGCAGTTGAGGGCTCCGGCACTGCAGAGGGTGGTTGGCAGGACAACACTGCAGACGACGAAGCCGTTGTCGGGGCTTTAGGCGCAATGCTGCGAAACTGAAGAGGCTTCATCTGTGCCATGGGACGCAGGTCACCTGTGGAAAGGATCATCAGGTTTAAATAGTGTTATCACCATGTAGAAGACTGCCTGAAAATGATGACAATCATGGGATACAAATAGAGATTTATGCTAAATCTATCCATTTGTTCACTAAACATACACTTCTTTGGTCACAGACTGAGAATCGAATTACTTATTCATGCTGTTGCTCAGTACAAACATACTATTTCTGTGAGGACAAATGTTCAACATAGCATGAAAGCTGCCCAAAGGCAGTACCTTTATAATATGAAAAGTAGTCAGTTCTATGTACACGCACATCTGCGCACATAAACATAATAGAGGACTGCCTACAAAGTCGACCCTAATGGGTGACAGGATGCATAAATCTCTCATCAATTGTCTGAGGAAGAAAAAAAAAAAAAAAAAAGAGAGTGCAGAGCATGCCACCTCTTTCTGATTACAAATTCCAGTTTGCTTGAGCTGGAGGGGCCATGATAAATGGTCACTTTATTTCCTTGTAGAGATATCTTTGTACTGTTTCTCAATCAGATGCTCCAGGTGTCAAGGCTTGAACTTCATTTCTGTGAAACTGAACAATCGCGTCACTGTCTAAGAGAGAAACAGAGAATCGCACACACAGTTCAGCTTTCAGGGTTAACACCTGGTGCTTGGTTCAGAAGGCTTATTTTGACAGTGCATGCCCCTTTGGCACTTTCCCTCTCAAACAAGCTATGGAATACTTGAATTCTATTTGGGCAGTTTATTCTAGCTCAGCTGTGACCAAAGCCGGAGGAGAGAGGAGGAGAAAGGATCTGGTCTGTGCGGATGGGCAGTGTATGCACATTCCAAGATGTGATGCCACAGATTAACCTTTCGAAACTTAAGATTAATAGCAGAGTTATACGCTTAAGACCTTCTATTCAGCAAGCACTATGAATTATTTAGTAACTATTAAGTTATGCATTTATAAGTGAGACGAATTAAAGTGTTGACCCAAATACAGACTCTTAGGGTTTAAGAGGGTAATACCAAGTTATAACGCAAGGAGAGAGAGAGAGAGAGAGAGAGAGAGAGAGATTTGAGAGACAGACACAGAGAGAGACAGAGAGAGAGACACACAGAGAGACAGAGAGAGACAGAGAGAGAGAGAGAGAGAGAGAGAGAGACAGACAGAAAGAGACAGACAGAAAG
>JBBPDH010000104.1:32778288-32788959 GCA_037974565.1 Clupeocharax schoutedeni
GTGCCACGAACAGGAAGTTAATATCACCAACCATTCCCATTTTATTAAGGTGTATCCATATAAATGGCCCACCCTGTAGATGAGAATTGAAGTCATTGAATCTGGAGCTTGTTCAAGAGCAGCTTTAAACACCTCTGGGCCGCTGTGGTTGGAAAGGATGTATAATAAACTCTGTGAATGAATGCTCGCAAGGAAATGGAAGAGCTTCACAGTTGGCGTCAAGCTCATATCAGGGAAGCCAAGGTTGATAGTTTGTTTTAGTCAATTAGCAAAGTCATTTCTATTGACATGTCTAATTAAATCGTATTAAGAGAGGAGAAAACCCTGTCTTTTTAACTACTGGATCTGCAGTTAGGGTTATTAACACAACCCTAACTGCAACACTCTTAAGAATATAAGATGGCACTGGCCTTCTCACTGGGAAACTGCAAGTTTGATGCCTTGCAATGCCAAGTCTAGGTGAGTCTAGACACTTTTTGGGTGGGATGGTCCTCCCTCTACCCCACCACTCAACATGATGCTAGCCAAGACAGGTGAATGACAGGATGCAGTTACTGCATTTTGAGCTGTGCAATGACGCCGCATTAACAGCCTTTTGAAAAAGATATGGTGGCGTTTCACATGACTCACAAAAACATGTGCTAGCCTTCACCCTCCCAGCCTCTGTGAATGGGGGAGTCCTACTTCTGAGAATTGGTCATGCACAAAAACGGCAAAAACAAGGGAATAAAGCAAAAAAGACTGAAAGAAAAAGATATTGAAAAAGATATAGTCACTAGTTACAGAATTATGAAGACCAAAGCTTTCTACAGGATTCTCAATGTCAATACCAAATGCTCTGTCCTCTTACAAAGTGGATGATCTTTTATTCAGAATAAGTTTATTCGCCTATTTAACCAAAAAAGAACCTTAACATGAAAATGGTATGCAACAAAAAACATTTTCACTGGAAAATCCCCATAAAAGAAGCTGGGGGTGGCTAAGAGAGTGAAGAAAAGGAAAGAAACATAAAAGAGGTAACTTTGGCAGCTCGACCAGGTGATAAAATGGAGGACATGCTCGATGGCCAGCGCATAAAAACAATGTTTGTTAATCTATCAGTCACTGGGGCAGATGAGGGATCGGTCTAGCCTGGTTTAGAGATGTTTCATGTATGCAGAATGGACTCCAGCATATCCTAGGGGTGACATAATTTACCAAGACAAAACTTGGATGATCTCAAATATGTATAGCGAATGCATTATGGGCACAGCTACGAGAGAGTACATCGGGGATTATATGTAGCGTGACACTGGCCCACTCTTTTCAGCAGATGTCCCTCATGACGCTAGAAAAAAGGTGGGATGGACTTGGTTCTTCGACTTTTATTTAGTTTATTTGGGCAAACATATCCTCCAGCCTCTGGGACATGAAAGAGGTTGAGAATTCAAAAAGCCTGAGCAGGAGTTTCAATATTTAAAACGCTCTTTATTCACATTCAAGCAGCTTCAAAACAAGTGCTGGTTTGGGATCAGGTGTTTGTTCAGATCTTCAGAGTAAAGAGGGGGAATAAAAGAAGAAAAATGACCCTGAAAAGCTTTCTGATGGCAGATTTATAAATCTTGCCCATTGCATGCAAACGGGTTGCTTATTCTTTGTGGTGAGGCGTTTCTGCCTTTGTGGCAAGTAGAACTCCAGCAGATCCAGATGTGTCTCTGGATCCTTTAAAGCTTCTCAAGAAAGGTGAATGCACCTCAGCAGGGTTCTTTAAATGCGTTTCCATGGCGCACGTGTTTTACTGGGAACTCCTGACAGACAGTCTTTCCACTGTCCCAGACACAAGAGATACTGAGCAGATTTATATTTTATCTTTTCTCAGTGTGTTCAGTCAGGGGGGCTGTAGAGGCTTTATTCAATAATCCAGCCAGGCCAGGGCTCACAACCCTCGTCTAATTTTACTACGTGTGTTTCTCTGTGCACATCGCTGCAGGAGCGCGTAACTGAAGCCTGCGGAACTGAGGTGACTGGCCGATGTACTGCACACCTCACTGGTTTTGCTGGCCGATGAACTGGCTGTAGCTAAACTGACCATGGCTGGTCTACAGCGGCCCTGGAATGTTGACCACAGCTGGTCATTGTTGAAAGTTCCATTCTAGGTCATGTGACCAGGTTTGGCTTCAGAATGGAATCTAGAACTGAACCCTCCCTAAAACAATCCCGCCCCAATACACACACTCCCATACACACACAAACATTAACACAACACAAGACCCATGAAGACATTAGAAGAAAACTTATGTTACACTGAGACAACCTGTGTGTGTGTATGTATGTGTGTGTGTGTGTGCGTGTGTGCGCGTGTGTGTGCGTGTGTGTGTGTGTGTGTGCGTACACGCGCTTTTCCTTTTACCAATCTGGACAATCTTTTAACGCAGATCTTTTACCAGTGGTCTGCTGTTACAGACCCAGAAGATTTAAGTGAGAAAAGTGAGCGAAAGAAAACAGCTGCGCTCAGAGCAGGCCAGAGAAAACGAGGAGTGTTGAGGTCAAGGGAAGAACAGAGGACTGTGGGACTGTGAAAGAGGCAGAATGGCTCCAAAATAGGCAGGTGAGACCAATCCAAGGTGGTGAAAACATTTTGCGCCTGAGTGAGAGAGACAGGCAGGGAGAGGCAGAGACAAAGAGACGAGAAGAAAGAGTGAGAGGGTGAGAGGAAAGGTAAGGTCCAGATGAGGCAGCTGGGCTCTATTACTCCACACCGGCCTTCCTCCTCCACGCAGGAAATGAGCAATCATTTAGCAGTGACAGGTACATGCTGGACCTCGCTATCTCTCCTAAAACCCGGCTGATACTGCACCACAGTCGGCTAGAATTAACCTCCCAGCCTACCCCACACTGCTTTGCGCCACGGTCTCCGCACATGTAAGTTTATATGTGATCATAAGAAATGAAAAATGAGACAGACCGACAGAGAGAGCCAGAGACTGGGAGAATGAGAGAGAGACAGACAGACAGAGAATGAGGGGGCAAGAATGAGAGAGAATGAGAGTGAAAGAGAGAGAGAAAATGAGAGAGAGAGAGAGAGAAAATGAGAGAGAGAGAGAGAATAAGAGAGAGAAAGAAAGAGAGGTAAAACGAGAGAAAGTGAGAGAAAGAGAGAATGAGAGAGAGAGAGAGAGAGAGAGAGAGAGAGAGAGAGAGAAAATAAACAATTGTAATACTCTGTTGTAAAATAGATGAAGCATGAGAGAGAAAAAGGCCTGTGTCCGACCCAGGGAAGAGTTAAACATGCACGGTTCTGATTGGGAGGAGCCCTGGCAGAGTCTCCTGTGGGCTATGAAAGGTTGAGCATGGCTGATTTTAACTGGGTGTGACTGGGGCGGCTAGCTAAATGCACTATCCCATCCAGAGAGTGCACACCTTACTGAACTGACAACACCCCACACGCTGCGGGAGCAAAAACTCTGGCCGCACTCTGCAACATTATCCAGGAAGGCAGCTGATATTACAGCAGGACTTAGTATATTGTGCACAATTAATCAATACATGGTTCAGAATATCTGCTTTCATACTGTACCAGGTTCCTCCAGGTCTACAAAGGTCTGCAATTGATTGACTCGAAAATACCATACTTTATTTTCCATTTGTTTTCTTGGCCAAGTAATTTGATCACAGAATTGAAAGAAATGCATTAAACAACTTAACAACTGAGATGTTTGACATAATTTCTAATACTGTACTAAACTAACATTGAAAATGCGATAAGATACATTATATGGCCTTGCAGACACCATGTAAATCTTACCAGGTAAAAAAAAGACCTAAATTGCGCTTTAATAATGTAGTAAGAAGCAGAATGTATTCAGACGCAGTAGCAGCCTGCTTATTCATGCATGCATCTGATTCACAGTGACGTAAATGTCCTGATTACAAGACACAGAATCTATGTAAACAGCCTGAGCTTATCCAGCCTCTGAGGAAGAGAAAGCAGTGTTCTAGAAATCCTACTGTAAAGAAGAGTCTGCAGAATAACCCACATTGTACAATCATTCTAACAACCATTTAATCATCAAAATAAACCGATTCACACCTGTTTATGATTAGGACTGCCATATTTATTACATTTTAAAAGATTATTATCAGTTTTTCAGTTTTGCAATAATCAAATAAACTGTCTGGGGAGGGTTCTTAGCTAGATTGGAGTTTTCTAAGATGTGTCTTCTAAGAAAATTGTGCTGTATAACATTTTAAAATTCTTATTTGTATAATACAATCTTATTTGTATTATCATATATGTATTTTCAAACTTAAATACCATTTATATTACAATTTTTCCTTCTCATTTTATCTTCAGCTCTGTGATCATCTTTATACATTGGTGTTTAAAATCAGCTTGTAATGCTCATGCTCCCTGGTTTTGTAAGAACACATTGTTTGCCAGTAAATTTACAAAGTGTCAGAAATCCCAGATGTTTTAGAATTCCTCTTAGAATTTCTTGAATACTTTTAAACTATATGCTACATTTAATCAATATCGATAGCCTTTATAACTACTGAGTTACTCATGAATACCGCTTTTAATAATACTGTATATATTCAGTTTTGCAGAAATCAGTGACCAGGAAGATTCCCTAGGAGCCTAGATGAGGAAAAGTAACGTATCCTCTTTCCTCCTCTACTTGACCTGCACTTTACAGAGCTGTCAATCACTGCCACTTTCTCCCCATCTCACATATCCAAACAGTAGAAATTTCAAACCTCCAGTCAGGGCAGCACAATATACTGTTTAAACGTCATCATGGCTTAAATTAAGGTTCATGAAATTTCAGCCTGAGAAACACCATCCCCTCACAGACACTATGCCAATAAGTATTACAGTCAAATTTGTCAGTTAATATATCTGAAGGTAGTAAATTACAGTCCACACTCCAGTTAGACTTGCTAAAACTTCAGTATTATGCTAGCTAGCATACGTGCTATACAAGCTGTAGCGTTTCCACTTATAACATTTCTGCATGGTGGTCCAAAATCTATAATTGAAATGATCCCGTAACACAAAACCCATCTAAATTACAATTCTCTACTAAAGACACAAGTCGAGCTTGAAGCCCAGAGACTCCAAACATCTGTCTCTAATCAATCCCAATGTACCTCCCCACACCCAGCCCCAACCCCTGCGTGAATCTTGGCCAAGCCCAAATCCAGTGCTGTGTTAAGATGAATCAAGGTATTCAACTCATGGAATCCAACAAAAGTAAATTAGCTTAACCATTGCTACACATCTGAACATACTGTAACGGTGCATCACAGTATTTCTCTATTATCCTATTTTAATTCATCTATCCTGACTCGCTGCTGTTAGCATCCATCTCTTCAAGGGGGTCTCTTGCTCTATGATGGTGTTTAATATCCGTTACTGTCAAATTAGTAGGATGTGAACTTCCATCGCAACTACTAGCCTACTTATTCTATTTGGAGCCTTCACAGACCTGCTTTGCAAACTTTAACAGGCCCAGTAATGTAAAGTGAAATCAGCATCAGCCCCCACACAGAGAAGCTTAGCTATTCATGCTCTCAACGTTCCACTGATTTCATCAGGATACAATTATACCAAATATGTGGAGAGAAAAACATGCTATTTGGAACGACATCCAGTTCAGCCATGATCTTAAATCACTGCAAATTGGTTCTGTATAAATCAGGTCTGTTTATGATTCTATTCCAAATAACCAAGGTGAAAGGCATTCCTGAATACAGAGCAGAGAAATGTATTTCAGCATTCGGTACTGCACGCTCTGGACACAAATAAATATACACTGCACCACTCTGTCTCTAAGCAGGTGCTCCCAGGGACTTGGAAGCCTTCTCTTACAAGACAATTAGTGCAGCCTGAACATCAAAACACGCAGCCAAACAGCAGCCAGGCACAGTCGTGCTATAATCAATACAGGCTAAGCTTACATCTGCTAGACTTTGTTAGAATGTGTTTATTAGGAATGGCCTGTATAGGAGTCATTTGAGGGCTACAGTTGAGTCAAGATTGTTCTAGGAATGCAGCTGTTGAGCTGTGCTGGTTGAACACGCTGGTAGAACTGGGGGTGACGCCTCAACTGTATGTCATTGTATACAAATACACTATATAGACAAAAGTATTGGGACAGACATTGTTCAGGATTACTTCAATTAAGGACAAGATTCCAGAACTTTTGTTGGAGTTTTGCTCTAATGACTTCTATACCAGTTTGTATTTTTCCAGTTTCATCCCAGTCACATGACAAAAATGTCCTTGTACCTGCTCTGAATGGTTCAGATATTTGCATTCCTGTGCCAGCCCTCGTTTCGTTCTATTTTGCTTTGAATCACCTTGTTGGTTCAAAATACTATTTCATTCCTGCCAGACTGTCTTGTGTTTGGAATACTAAGATGATGAAATGAAAGAAATAGGAACAAATGTTTTACCGTGACAGACTGCAAAGATACATCTAGCCTAGATAAAGGTGTTCTGACCACTCAGCATTCAGCACCACAAGTATACTGATCACCGCCTGACCATCTGGAATCCTCTGCATGATGGTATTTGTTCTGCTTCAATGATTCATCCTTAGGTCACTGAGTTTCTTAAAAAAAAACATTTCTCTGAAACTAGTCAGGTTCAAGGATGAGACTGAAAATGAGAGTCTTCAGTCCTTCAGGAAGCCTGGAGAACTGCCGACTACTTTCAAATACAAGACAGTTTGGATCAAGAAAGTCTGGAAGCAAAGTATGAAAAAATGTGGGCTCAAGACCTTTGCACATCACTGTAGTCTTCCTCTGGGTAACGTCTAGATAAGTTCAAAAATAAATCTCTGTACAAACTGCATGTCTGACAACACCTTATAGTAACATATACAGACACAGAGCTCAGGATCCTCTGAGGCTATAACCTCATGTTCTTATCAAAAGGGATCGTCTTTGAAAAATATAATCCTGACGTGCCGTCCTCCCCCCATCTCTTTCACACACATATACATAGGCCAGGGGTCCCAGAACATGCTGATAACGCTCATCACTCACTTTAATGGACAGAAGGTGGTGTGTGGCAAAAACAGACCTTTTAGCCATCATGGAGAGGGACCACATTCCATAACTGTGAAACTATGAAGCCTACAAATCTCTGAGCCAGCTGACATGCTAAGGAAACAGAGCTCACCACAAAGCTGCCATGGTCAGAGATTATACAGAGGGCTGCTGCAGACATGTTGGAGCCACCTTCTCTAACATTTAAACACTGAACTGCTACCGTGAGTCTTTTTTTATTGAAAATAATTTAAGAAGCTTAAATCTAGGGTTTGGGGAACTATTAAGTAGACCTGCTGTATCAAGGAGTGCAGTTAAAAAGTCACAGTCACCCAGCACTTACATGGCATGGAAACCAGACTCTATGAAGTGCCATCTATGGCCACTTCTGAGACTCTTAACCATTTAAAGTCTATGGGATCTCTGTGGGTCCAGGCATTAATTCCTCCCTGTGCACAAATACATAATGCAACAACAGAAGGTACTGTGTTGTATTATATCTTGGCATGTTGGCTCAGAGCTAGCGCATTAGCCTGGAGCTAACTCATTCCCTTTCAGCTAGGGAGTCACATCAAAGCATTAAAAAGCACAGGTTTTATTTAGTGTTACTATGTTGCAAAGAAAATAGTCTAAATGGATCAGGTAAAACTGAATAATACCTTTGTAAAGGCTCAGATATTGAACATTTAAAAGATAAATTCATACGAGTTAATTAATAAAACATCTCTAGATTAATTCTTAGGAAGTGGAGGGTTCAAGGGGTTAAACCCTGGTCTATTTCTGTCTCTACGGCTCTTACGCTCTACCTTCAATCTGTAATACTGGAAATGACACACAGGCCATAGCGGAGTGTATGTGTGAGTAAGTTTATGGAAGTGTGTGGCATGGCAGTAAGACGTGACGTGAGCCCGGAGCCGTCTATGGGCTGGAAACAAGACATCCTGAGGTGGGCAAGGGACTAAACCAAACTCCATCTACCAAAAGAAAACACATAGAACAACTGAGTCATACTGGCATCCTCTTAAAGTGGAGACAGTTCAAAGAAAGGGCAGACAGACTGATCAAAGAAAAGGTAGGGAAATTAGGGGCAAGGTAGAAAGGAAAAAAGAGGTGGAGGAGAGACAGACAGAGACAGAAACAGATGCTAAACATGATAGGAACCATTTTTCCATGTATTTGCATATTAAAATTTAAATAACAATCAAGATAACCTAACAAATGTCAGGTGTACAACCATTCAAACAAAAGCCAGAAATTCAGCTGTCCTCAGGTTCAGAGCAGGTACTGGCTAAATTTTACAATTGAAGAAAATCGAACGCGGACGGCTCCGAACCTCAAGCTAAATTTCTAGCCTCTGGCTTCCCACAAGGCCCCCTATAGAGCACACTGTTTTTTGCCATCCTGCTAATGAAGGCAGTTCTTTGGGTGGCACTAAAGAAACGTGACATGATTCACTAAAGGAGCCATCTGCCGAGGTCCTAAGAAGACACCAAGAATTTACCGAAGTGAGAAAAGCTTCCTCCTGCAACCAGATGTTTCATGGATCTGTCTATCTAGCAAGTTCACAACAAGAGGATGCACCTACTCCTGACACCCACTGCTGCAGGTCCTTCTGGAAGATACTGAGAATGATTAGCAGCCTGTTGACAACACAGCTAATACAGTTTGGTGCTTAGTTTGTTTCCTGGTGTTAAAGGAGAGTTTATTACTCTCCCAAACAGACAATCTACGTCCCCTTTAAACAAACAGGCACAAAAATCTGACACATTTTGGTGAATTTAGCACTTATTCCTCAAAAGATATTTTAAAAACCACAAATGGTTCAAATGTTTCATTTCCAATCGTATTTCAAGACACATTAATTGACCTTTGAGTACCTTGTGACCTTCTGTGTTCTATACATCTAGTTTCCTGTTTAAAATGACCTGCGAGCCCTGCTAAAGCATTTTTCTCCCAACACTTTTGGAAGTTATGTAAGTTCTGATCCCGAGTCAAGGAAAGAGGATAGCAGATGGAGCGCTCACTAGCACGGTATTTAGCCGTTTCCTGTCTTGGTCGCCCAGTATTTAGCTCTTTCCTGTCTGATAGGACTCCACTCCAATGTGTGCACCACCAGGTGAACTGTTTACAGGAAGATACACGGCAAATTCATTTCAAAGCTGACATTTGTTCACACACATCTGAACCACACCTCCTTTCTGAGCAATCAAGATACGAGACGGCTTTATGAATAAAGTCACATCTGTAACTAATCACTCACTTTGAAGTGAGCGAGATCATGCAAGCGACAGAAAGGAACAGTGTTCTGTGGGAACCATTTCTGAGCTGCTATTTTTACTCCCACGTATAAACATCAGCTGTGTTGGTCCTATAGCCCTTCTCTGGAGCTCTGTTTTTATTTTCGCTGCGGTTCCTGTAGGCTCGTCCCCTTGCTTTCTGTTAAATGCCTAAATTGCAGTGACTCGGGATAAAAAATTTCCTGTCTCCACTTTTCAAGACCATTATTTCATTAGGCCTCTCGCCCTGTTGGAAAGCTGTTGCGAAGTTTTCGGACGGGCTCCTAGGAAGTGCAATTTAGCATTCACCGGACCATTACCACATCCACCCTCTTTCCCGCCCCACATCTCCACCAGCATTCATTATTTACACTTTTATGCATTTTCCTTGTTCCAGGTGGCCTTTTCTCTTACTACGTATATCAAGGTATGTTTTTGCTACACAAAGAGACGCCAGGTCTCTCAGATGTAATGGTAGATTACTCAGCCATCTTCCAGAGGATGAACCTCCACACAGAACAATGTGGTTCTGAATAGAAGACATGATATTTAAAATTTAACCAGAGAGTCAGTTTAACTCTGCGTGCACTAATTTTACAACTATGCGGCTCTTGAAGGACAATGCATGCCGAAAGAGGAGACATCTGTGGAAATTATCTTTTAAGTTCTCAGGATGATACAGCAAGTAAGATCAGTGTTTTTCCTAAACTTTTCTCTCAGGTTGAGTGGTACACCAATGGACACAAACTGTGTTGTTGAGGGTATGTGGTGTAATGCAACACATGCTGGGTAGTTTCAGCAGCAGAGAAATTTTATGGAAACAAAATGTGAATACACAAAGCTTTCCCGATCGTACGGATCTGCTTTTGAGTTTTTGAGGATTTGAAGAACATCAGTTGATTAAAGAAAAACTGCCATTCATGAATCAATAAAACCAAACTAACATTTCAGTGTATTTCTCAATGTCTGGTCAACCAGTTGTAGAGGAAAACTGTAGGTCTGAAACCAAACTGAACAGGGTAGAACTGAACCCCGTTTAGATATATCGAAACATGCCCACATGGCAGACATGTCGACCGGAATCCAATCTGGAGTGTGCAGTCTACGGTTGTTAATTGCGTCATCACAGTTTTGGTCACGTTTCAGTGTCCGAATATTCGGTGCATCCCTAAGAAATCCCATAACATCTAACACTTCATCCATAACACTTCTTCCTTTACCATAGCAAGAACTCCAAAGTCCTGATAGTAATATTATCTAACCTAAACACTTGTGTGTACACACACACACACACCCACACCCACACACACCCACACCCCCACCCCCACCCCCACCCCCACCCCCACCCCCACACCCACAC
>JBBPDH010000104.1:32801333-32816901 GCA_037974565.1 Clupeocharax schoutedeni
TAATGTAGATTTACCAAAACCAGGTGAATAATAATATAGGCTCTGCCCCATTGATTTCAATGGGGCAGGCCCATAATTACAATTTCAGAGTCAGGGACATATCAACCATGTTGAATAAAGTATCTAAACTAATGATTCCCCAGCAGTCTATTCTCCTTCTCCTCCTGCTTCCGTTTGTCGATCCGAGGAGGATGGGTTCCCCTTTAGAGTTTTGGTTCCTTACGAGGTTTCTTCCTCCAGCTGAGGGAGTTTTCTCTCGCCTCTGTCTCCGTTGGCTCACTGGGGTCTCGGACCTGGACTCTGTAAAGCTGTTTTGTGACAACTTGGTTGTAAAAAGCGCTATATAAATAAAGATTAATTTAATTAAAACTTTGGAGTGGAAATCATCCACTCTTTTGTCAATATTATCAATGTAAATGCATGCACTGCTTAAAAAAAAAGGTATTGTTGTGGAAAGCTAAAGTGAGATTTTACTGGGGCACTGCAGTGCCTGAGTGACAGGGGTGAAAAGTGATGCCCCTAAAAAGAACAATAGTGTAGCGTTTGGGCCCTTTAAGGCTGTTTGCTGTTTGTTTTAGGGTAATGCCCTACATGCCAGTAGATCAGTACAATGATGTTAAATGAACTGTATTATAGGTAAAAGAACCTGTGAGTTGTGTGTCGGTGTGTGTACGTGTGTGTGAAAGACGAGAGTGGGACATCTTTCCTGGACCATCCAGACTGAGCCAGTCAGGAACACAGACCTGTTCCAAATGTTCCGTCAAAAAAATCACCTCATAACCGCAACTAAAATTTATTCTGTGTATGTTGGAACTACTGATTTCTTCTTCTGCACACTTGTTGAAATGACGACGTGGAGGAATCAGAAGATTCTTTCTTTTTCTTTCTCTCTCTCTATCCTTCCTGCCCCTTTTCTCTCTGTCCCTGTCTCTTTCTCTCTCTGTCTCTTCCACTCTCTCTTTCCCTCTCTCTCTATCCTTCCTGCCCCCATTTCTCTCTCTCTCTCTCTCTCTCTCTCTCTCTCACACACACACACACACACACACTGATACACACACTCACAGAAGCATGTGGAAGTTTGGTATATCAAGGCTGAATATTTTTGGACCTACCTGGGAACAAAAGAGAAAAGGAAAGAAAGCAACAGAAAGAAAGAGAGAAAAGGAGAAGAAAGAAGCAGAGAGAAGGGGGAAGATGAAGAAATGGAGGAAGGGACAGAGAGGAGAACGGAAAAGAGAGACGAGGCAGAGAATCAGAAAAAAACAAGAGAGAGCAAGGAAAGGAGGAGAGAAAAAAAGAGATGAAGGATGAAAGGGGTTTGAAATAGACCGATAGAAGAAGAGAACAGGAAAGAGACAAGAGGAAAGGAAAGATAGAGAGTGAGCGAGAATGGGAATTGGAGAGAGAGAGAAAGAGAAGAAAGACCGCAAAGGAGGGAGAGAAAAGAGAGGGAGATGAGAGGAAACAGTGAGAGAGAGAGAGAGAGAGATCCAGTGGTTTCAGCACATTTTTCCAGAGAACGTACTGGAAATCAATTGTTCCCTCACTGCTTTGGTCTGATTTTTCTTTCCGATGGATCAGTTTGTTCCTTTACCTGGTGATTAACGATTTCCTCCATTAACATTTTGCTTTGTTTTTTATGATAAATTCCTTCCTATTAGCCCTAATTATCAAGTTTGTCATCAGATCTCAAGTGCAGGTCATTCGAGACGAACGAGGAATGTGTTTATACACCTTTACTGAAGAGTAATGGTGCTGAAAACGGTTCTTGGAAGTGATGCCATGGAAGAACCCCTTCTGATTTCCTGAATAAACAATGAAATGATAGTTTCTTAAAACAACCTTTGTGTGAATGCATGAAGCTTTTTGAGTTTGAAGAACCTTTTTGTGATGTATAGGTTATACAGTAATCCCTCGCTCTTGTATGCGGTTCAGCAGCTGCAGCTTTAGTCTCTCGCAGATTTTTTTCTGAGAAACTAACAATTGTTCACAGAGACACTGCACCTCTGTGGAAACTGCAGATATCCTCCACCTTTATTTTGCTTTTGTGACGTAAGGCCTTGTTAGCAAGGCAATCAGACACCCGAACAGAATGAGCCTCCGCTGCTCAACTCCACGCCAAACATAAACAAGCCGCACAAGGACAAGTGGGCGTGACAGGCGAGGCCCAGACGTCACAGTCAGCTGTACTCAGAGGCGGGAGGTTTGAAAGTAGCAAATCCGAGAACTTTATTTATTTCTCCTTGCTGCTGATTGGCTGCTGCCCTGTGACGCATCTGTGACTGCTGCCTTCCAGAATTTTCCCTGTGGAGCGTCTGGAGTGTTCTTTTTAAAGTCCTGTAATTTTATTCTTATAAACTAAATTAATTTATTACTGTATTTACCTGCTTATACCAAAGAAAATGACAGCGCATACCAAAGAAAACACACATGCATGAATTACAGTGCAGTATTTACAGGGGTAACATCAGTATTTACATTCTGGAATGGCGGGAGTTCAGTGTAAACTTTACAGTATGGACACGGTTTACCTTTACATTTTCAGAAATATGGGAGCATATTTAGGGGCATGTTTAGGGTTTATACTATAAAAATAGGCATTTTTAGGCATTTATTTCATCACATCACAACTTTTCACGAAGTTATTATGTACCATTAAATATTTCTCTAAGATGTCACGTCTCGTATGCCACGCCCCCGAATGTCTCGGAACTCCCAACACACACTCACATACACACACACACACAAACTTCTGTTTCGTTTTTTTCCTCCACCCTAATTAATTACACCTGTGTGTAATTTCCGTTTCCTATTATGGCCCAGTGCAACCAGATCTCTTTGTCTGTTCTCCATCACGTTTGAGTTGCTGGTGTCTGAGTTCGTTTTTGTGTTTGTGTGCATGTTTATGCACATCTCTCTCTTAGCCCTGAGCCACGAACTGGTACGCCTGACTCATGATTTCCCCTCTTCAAGAGGATCTTGTGTGTTGCCGTGCAGTGACTCTGTGTGTGGCGTTTGTATCCCCTCAGAGCCACCTGTTCAAGCCACAGGATTTTTGGTTGGATTGTGTTTTTCAAGCCAGTGTTGAGAAAGTGTCCTTTTTGTTCTTTGTTGTCCAACTTTTCTGAATAAATGTACCAAAATTCACCCACTTTCTGTGACCACGTAATCCTCACTAGGGTTGCGGGTACCTGGAGTCTATCCCAGGGTCTACGGGTGCGAGGCAAGGGCTCACTGCAAGGCACACACACCATTCGCTTACACACTCACACCTAGGGTCAATTTAGAGTCCCCAGTTCATCTGACACGCATGTCTTTGGACTGTTGTAGAAACTGGAGACCCCGGAGGAAACCCAGACCAGGGTTCAAATTCGAACCCCCGCCCTTAGAGGTGAGCAGCACAGCCCTACACACCAAGCCACTGAGGATCCAAGATTCACTCCTGCAAGCGTCAGGTTTATTTATATGCTCCATTTATATACTCCAATATCATACACAAAGGTTATTAAACGTGCTTTACAGGAATAGAATAAAATCACGCAGCATAAAAATACTAAGAAGTAAAAAATAAAAGGATAAATTAAATAAAAGTGCATTGAAAATCAGTAAAAGATGCCCACTTGCTAGCCACAAACACAACATCAGAGCTGCATATCCAAGCCAAGAACCAATAAGGACTCTTTCATTTATGGGTATATTTGAATCGACAGTAGTGTGGATGATAATTATAAAGTTTATATTCTAGGTGAGGGGACCAGTGAACCTGTTACATCAGCAGAGAACACATGCATTTAACTGCCTACACTCACACACACTCACACTCACACACACGCACTCACAACAGGGAGAACACGAGGGTCAGCAGGGCATGAAAGCCATAACTGTCTACAGGTACAGCCTCTCACCCCATAACTCACAATGTGTGGTGAAAGAGAGGAGGAATGAAGGGAAACATGCTAAATGAATAAAATCACTTTTACTGCACTTTACACCACATCCACAGAGCTGCTGTGTCATGAACCGCGTGCCACCTCTGCGGTGAGGAGGATGAGGAGGTGGAAAGGATAATGATACCACAGGAAAGTGGAAAGTGAACAGACAGAACATGGGCCATGTTTAGTTCATAAGCATTTTAACACACTGGACGATGAATTCAACTTGTGGGATAAAACAAACCTCTTCCCAAAGATCGACAAAGTACCTCAAGACGTTTCTCCCCTTCCACATGAACCATCAGAACTGCTGAGACCGTCACCGTCTTAAAACTGAGGCCTGAGGATCCTCCTTTACACAAACTTCACAAAAAAACTGTCTTCTGTGTTTGTGTGATCTGATCTATTTCTGTTGCAGAAATAACTCAGAAATAAAGTCTTCTAGCAGCTCTTAATATTAAGTCGAGTCTCACTAATAATGTGGAGTGTTTTCTCATACATGATAAAGCACGGATATACGTCGCTCTGGAAATGAGCGTCTACCAAATGCTGCAAATGTAAATGTGTGTAAATTAGAGCTGGGCCGATAACGGCGTTAACGCACGAGATTCTTATCGCATGATAAAAAAAATATTGGCGTTAACGCGCCCGGTCCTCACCTGGCAGGCCATGATGAATTTAACCTTAATATTTTAGAGAAATGTCCGGTTCATGCAGTTTTGGTCTCTCCGCCAGACTGAGTTTCACTTTCATTTTCCAACTTGAGCTTGTTCACAGAAGTCTGAAACCTGTCGGGGGGGTGGGGGGGGGGGTCAATTATCGGCGTTAACGCTGTTATCGCGAAGATTCCATGCGATTAACGGCGTTTAAAAAAATTAATCGATGCCTACCTCTAGTGTAAATCCTCCTCTGTCAGAAATTACACAATAAAGATGAATTCAAAATGGTAGGTATGAACATCTATGCATTTTGAGCATACCATTGAGATCAGATCATCCAAGACGCAAGTTCATTCCAGGTGATTCACACCTGACATTCAAACCTGACAGAGTTATCATCTAATTACAGTCTGAATATTAGAGCCAGACATGTTGGAATTAAACTCTCCAGGGGGGTATACCATCACTACCAGGGCTGGTTTAATCAACCTTCCCTCTACTATAAGCTGTGTGCAGGACACTAATGTCACTTTAACATTAATAAGTAAAGCTAAACTGCTGCAGGCTGAACAAAAAGTCATGTGTGGATTATTTCATGGATGTGATGGCACAACCATGAAAACATATGACCACTTGTTCGATCTGGTTTCTAACCGATTAAAGTTAGGCTATTTGTTTTAGATTGGCCTTCATATGTGAACTATGGGTTGCACGGTTCTTCATTTTTACTGGTCATTCAAAGAAAAGTAGTCATCATTGCCATATATTAATAAAATATGACAGTTCTGCACATTTGTAAAAAGCATTTTAGTAGTTAGTCGCTTATATAAGCCAGGGTTGGTGGCAGATGCTTTAGTTTGAGATGTTTTTGCTGCACTTCAGCAAGTTTCAGCCTTAAGAACTCTGCCACAGACATGCTGTATGTCAGTTAAACATCAGGGACGGTGGTTCAAAAAACCTGCCTGGTCTGGCTTATGAGGCTGCATTTCAGTTCTGAGTGCGATAGGTCATGCAGTGGAAGTGGTTTCAACATTTTACACACATAAAACACTTTGAACTTTGTGTTTACCAGAAAAGTCTCTTCTCCTGGAAATTCACTGCGGTTTTTACTACTGCTGTATTTCAAACACTGTCCTCCACTAGTTGACTACTGCACACAGCCCCACCTGTGAATTTGTTAAGGCATGGTTTCTGTATCCTCAGGTATACAGGAACCATGCTGCACCTAATCCATACTGCAATGGCACAATTCGATTTTCCAGTGGATCTCAGCATGGTAACAGTGTTTCTGACACATTAACATTAGTTTCCCTGCCCACAATTTATGGGCAGTCTTCGTTCCAAAACCACACTCATGGAGTCATGCCAGAGCAAAGATTTTCTACCCCCTTTGGTATTATGGCATTTTATTGTTTTATAATATTGTTTTATAATGTTTTATAATAATATCATATTGTAATGCAGATTTTACATTTGCATTGTTTAGCCATGCATTGAAGACCCATCCCAGCTCGTAAGTGATGTTCTGGTACAGAGAAACTCCCACACAATTGTATCTATAGCCCAAACAGATTGGTTGTAAACAATGTTTTGGGGGGTTTTTCTGCTTGCGTAGGTGATGTTCGAGCCCAGTGCAGCAGTTCTCCTGATGTTCTGCTGTGGGTGCGGCTGGGTTATGTTAGGCGTCAGAGGCATGGCTGCGTTCAGGGACACTCCGCAGAGCAGGAAGTGAGCTCATGGCTCGTTCGCTCTGGGGAGGGAGAGCAGCGAGAGATTGACATCTTGATCTCGCCTTCAAAACATTCCTTTGTTGGTCTGCGAGGGCTGCGTGGCTCTGGAATAGTTTCAGCATTATGACATTCAGAGTTGGCTTTTCCCAGGCCTGCTGTGACTTCACACTCAAACACATGAGCTTGTGAAACACATAAACACCATCCTAGCTAAACGCTTTTGGCTTTCATGCAAACTAATAACTCTGTTGCTCATTACAAGAACACTTGGGGTGTGCAACCTGTGCTTTTTCCTGCAGTATGTGCATTCATTCATTTATTCATTCATTATTTCCAACCGCTTAATCCTTTACGATCATCAGTACCCGGAGCCTATCCCGAGGTCTACAGGCCCAAGGGAGGGACTCCCAGCCCACCACAGGCATTAATGTACAGTATTATTAAGAAGTCAATTCTTCATATTTTGCTTCCAAAGATTTCTAGTTTTTTAGTGTAGTCTTGAGGAACAGTTCTCCAGGCCTCCTGAAGGGCATTCAAAAACTCTCATTTCCAATCCAGTCCCTGAACCTGACCAGTTTCGGAAGTAGGTGTTTGTTAGTTAAGCCACACAGATAACCTATGTCTGGATCATTCAAGCAGAACAAAGTCCTGAACCAGTGAAGAAACAGGAGCAGATGATTCCTGATGATCAGGCGGTGATCAGTATACTGGTGGTGCTGAATGCTGAGTGGTTGGGATTCCTTTGTCTAGGCTCCATGTATCTTTAGGCACTTTGCAGCCTGTCACAGTAAGGTGATTCAAAGCAAACTATAAAGAAACGGGGGGATTGTCTCAAGACTTATGTGTAGTACAGTTCATAATGAATCAATTTGTTTGGGATATTAATTTAACACATAGTTTTGTGCATGGGGGGCTGTATAGTAACTACACACACATTTCAGCAGAAGTAAACACACGCTTCTATATTTACTGTCATTTTTCATTATTTTCCTTTCCAAAAGAAATAAATATCTGCAGAGGGTTTGTTACAATCTTATAACACAAAATGCCTTAAGAAAACTTTTTTTTAGTTTTAGTTACATAAAAGTTGCCCAAAATATGAAGGTGAGCTGACCTTTAGTGTTTACAGTGTCTCAGATTATGTTCTTGTTATTGGGTGATGAGTCGGTTTTGGCAGTGATATTTCAAAACGTTTGAGATGAGGCTCATAATGTCTGTAAATAGACTGGGTTCCTCACGTTTGGGTAATTTCAGTACATACAGTACTGTGCAAAAGGCACTTGAAAAACTTTTTTGTTGAATAGTGTTTTTTTTCCACATTATTATTAGTAAATGTAACTAAATAAAATGAATAATAATTCATTCAAATATCATACAGTAAATATGTTCATATGTTTTATGTTCAGTATATCAGTGAGTTCTTGAGGAAGTACAGTATTACTGTAGTTTCATCAGAAACCTGGTTTGACTCGATCAGTCCTTCATTAAAGGACACAATCCAAACAACGGCCGGAGGTACCGAGGAGGAACCTGGAACCGAACCTGTGTTCTCCTCACCAGCTCACACAATATCAACTACTTTTACAAACAGAACAAATCTTTATAAATTTTACTGCTTTCTTGTTTGCTTGCATTTATTCGAATGTTAACTTTGCTAATAGAAAAACAGGCTGAATATCTGTTCCATTGATTCTTTACTAGAAGAGTGTGGGTTGGGCTTAAACAACAATTTTAATTGATTTTATTTCTAAACTATTGTGGAAATGCCATATATCTTTTTTTGCCACAAAAATGGTTAAAACACCTGAACGGTTTGTGTGTTCATTTATAACAAGAGGTTATCAGATTATATCAAAACATTATCAGAAACTCTTTTATTTTTTGGGTTGTGCTGCTGTGTTTGGACCCCTCAAACTCTGAGCTTTTTATTTACAAATAATTTGTAATAAATCAATTTAAATAACATTGATACACTCTGACTTTTGAATTCTGAACCGAGTTTGATTAAATCCATTTAAACAATTAGCTTAATTAAATAGTTAAATCTATTACAGTAAATTCTATATACGGTCTGTATTCAAAATATTTTAGGTCACAACCCACTTTGTGTGGAACATTTGAAATAAATGAATTGCCTTTAGGCTTTGTTCATGTGTTTAAGTGAACTTAAAGGAAATGTTTTCTCTCTCTCTCTCTTTCTCTCTCTCTCTCACACATACACACTGTCTCTCTCTCTCTCTCACACACACACACACACACATACACCCACGGACTGACTCTCTCTCTCTCTCTCTCTCTCTCTCTCGCTCTGTAATTGTGTAATGGGTTTTCCTCAGGCCTGGTGCTGAATACGTTCCCCTGGGTCACTTTAGCCACTCCTCTCACTCCTCTCTCTTTTTTTCCTGCCTTTCATCCATCATGGCTGATTTCCTCCTCTCTGTTCTCCGTCTTTCTCTCATCACCACTAATGTTTGCTCGATCCCTCTCCCACCTGTCTCCTTCTTCCATTTCGCCCCTGTCTTTCATTCTCACACTCTCTCTCTCTCATTCTTTCCGTCCAGCTCCCACGCCACATTTCTACCTCTGTTGATCAATTTTTGTTTTCATTTTCAGTTTTCTGTTAATACTGAGAGACTGTATTTCTCTCTCTCTCCCTCTCCCCTTCTCGCTCTCGCTCTGCCAGTACATTTTTGTTTCTGCACTCGCCTCGGCCACCTGTGATTCTCCCCCACTCTTTTTCACTTTTCTCTTCCTCTCCTCTCTCTCTCTCTCTGTCTCTCTCTCTGTCTCTCACTCTTACACAAAGTCCATTACTTCTTTGTTTTGGAGTTTCACCTGGTTTCTCTTTTTCTCTCTTTTCTCTTGTGTTCCCTATCATTTGTAGCTCTCCTTTTTTATCCCTTTATCCTTTTCAGTCTGTTACCCCCACCTTTCTCTCCCCACTTCTCTCTCTCTCTTTCTCTCTGTCCCTCTCTCTCTCTCCCTTCCCCCATGCAGCTGGTGCTCTGAGCTGTTGGCCCAGATGGTGTGGAGTGTAGTGAGGGGTGTGCTCCCTGTTGTCCCACAGCAGGCCACTCTGTCCTGGGCAGCTCAGCGGCGGCTTCCCTGCCCCTGCTGGAGAAGCCCCCCCCCACACCCTCAAACCCACTACCGCCAGCATTAATCTCCTAAACGATCCCGCCAGGAGGAGGATCAATACTCATTTACAGAGACGCGGCCTGATCCCTTAATGTAGAGCATGGAGGATGCCCCCCTCCCCCCCACCTCCTGCCCTGACTCTTTCAAGCCCACCAGCCCCTGTCTGCCTCCTCCCATATATTACAAACAAGGAGAAGGTAATCAGAAGGAGAAGAGAAGGCGAAACGGACACATGTCGAAAAGCTCACGTTTAATTACAATTCACTACTTATTATCAAAGGTTCCTCGATGGTTCTTGGCTGAGATGTACAGTAGTATAGTACGTGCTTTTGGACTAGAACCTTTTATAGGTTCTAGAATGTTTTATAAACCCACGTATCATTTGTCTACAGGTTCTTCACAGCCATCCACTGAGGTTATTAAGGGCCCCAAAATGTCTTCTATAGATTTGGTACGTATATTCCACCTTTATTTCAAAGAATGAATAATGATCAAAATTCAGAGTGATCAACATTCATCAACCATTAGACTGGGAAACTATTTCTGTAACAGGGAGTGAAACTAAACAGAGCAAGACAAAAATAAGAATAGAAAAGAGAAAAGGACAAAATGAGAGATGAGAATTCAAGGCCAGTTATCCTGTCTTTTTACTTAAAACATATGACTTTGGTCGATGAAGTCACAGAGCTGCATCAACCTGCTGCTTTCTGAGTGCCCAGCACAGTGAGCTCAGTAGCTCGGGAGCTCTTGGTCTAGTAATATTTTGGTCTATATGGGTGGTCTCATCCCTCTGACATCTTCAATAACACTTTAATAACCTTTTAATAACACACGGGACATCTATATGCAGGTCTGTATTTGCGGCGGCATTATTTTTACTCTTTGTGTTCCATCGGCACAAGAAAATATGACTTCATGCTAAAACAGCTCCATCCAAGGAAAATGGGAAAAGACCGGACTTTCCATTGAATAATGACTGTGTCTTTTTCCAGTCGCTCTGCTCTGCTCTGCTCTGCTCTAGCATGAAAGCGAGAAGGAAAGTGCGTGTGTGGTTTCTGAAACACCTCCTCATTGATCTCTGATGGTGCCCGCTCTTTCCCAAAGCACCTTTCCACCCTTTTCTCTCGTAGCCAGGGAGTCTGTTATTCACCTCCTGTGAGCTCCAGTGCCTGTTAGTGGTCAGGATCCAGGCCTGCAATTCTGGCCACAGCTCTATCTGCTGTAATGCCCACGGCTGAGCCCACTGGACCTCAGTGGAAGATGGAGGCCTCTCAGCAGGGCAGCTGCACTGTACCATCATCTACTGCTGTTGCTCCTTTATGGTGATCTTCATACAGCCATGCAAAAAAATGAGAGACCACTTTTCCCTTTTTTCTGCTCACTGTTTGTACAGTTTGTACAGTGTATTTGTGTGTGTGTGTGTGTGTGTGTGTCTGTAAAATGAACAGGTTTCTTTTCTAAACTATTGCAGATAAGAAAATGCCTCCATATGTGTTGTGCATGCAGTACTGTGTGTAGAGCAGCTTTTCTATGGTCTGTATTCCAGCAGCTTCACTCCTTATTCAGTTTCTGATGGGTGAAACAGAGTCACAAACACACACACATACACACACACTCTGCTCTTAACATTACTATTTAAATTATCAAATATTTAAATGTGTTGTTTAAGATTTCCATGGTCTAATAAATTATTTATATGTATTATTTTAAAATTAGATTGTTTTGTTTGGAATTTTGAATCAAGTGTTGGCCAATAGTGTGTTAAACAATAGTGACCTGCACATTTTACTCGGACACACTCCCACACATTACAAAACCAATAACCAAAAAAAAATGATGTTTTAGTTTTTCCATGGCTGTATTTTATTGTATAATGTTGACATGATTTTGAGTGCTGTCATTTCTTTAAAATGCACCTTGTATATTTCCAGGTTGTAGGTCATTCTACAGTTTCTGATTCTGATTCAAATATTCCACCTGTTACATTTACTTCTTATACAACTGGTCATTTCCTCATCTCTCTGATATAACTCCTGTCTGCAAACCTGAGGGGTAACCACTCTATTTTCACAAACCTGTGGGGCTCAGAATAGTCTACCATCCAAATAATGGGTGCAGTGGTCCTATAATTGATGGACTGGTGCATTGGTAAGTGTGCCTATTAAAGTGGCACACTTTGGTCTACATTGAAATAAAGCTGTTGGTGAGGAGCAGAGCATTAACAGACTTTATCAGATGCTGAGAATGTTAATTTTTTTATTATCTGTTCTTTCAGGCCACAGCACGGCCACAGAGCACTTTGTTCTGCTGAATAATTCACCGTAAGCAGCCACAGGCTGGAGGAAGCAGTGGAGGGATGAGGGGACCGGAACCTTCTCAGCACTCCCTGACCTCCATCCAGAGGAAGAGAACATGGGTGGAGGCGGAGGCGGGGCCTGGGCAGGTAGCGGAAGACAACTGCACACGTTTTCTCTCCAACCATAGTAATTTCAGATTTTGACCTTAATCCTTCACTGTCAAATTAACATTATACATATCTAAGCCATGTAGTACAGTTTAATTTTACATTGACTTACCTACACTCAGCAGTGGAATCGATAATCTTACTCTTAACCCCTGGATCGTGAGAGGCACGGATCCACATTGCCATACAGCCAAATAGCTCCTTGTATGGAGGTTCCCCGACTTTGCATTGGTGCTGGAGGTATCAGTTCAGCTTTGTTTAGTGTTCCTATGTCATGCAGAACCAACCAAAAATATTGGTCACACAAAAATGCCCATAAAGAGAAAAAATTATAACATTTCTATTTTAAGTTTTCGAAACAAACAGAAAACACAAGATCATTGAACCTGGGAGAACATTCAGGATAGTCTCCATCCACAAGTGGGTGAAGGGGAGGGGTGTCAGGAAAGCTGTGTAGGAGAGCAAACATCAGTTTTAAACTGTTTTACACAATTCTTACTTGTTCTAAGGTTAAATACATAATTGCCTAATACCGATTAACTGGTTTCCGAGTACAAGGAAAGACTTCATTGCCTTGTGGGTACTCCACTGCCCCATGGTGCACCCCTGGAACGTCTGTTTGCAGAAATAGGTTTTGATATTTATAGAAAAATGTATTACAATCATTTGCTTGTCTATGAGAATGGTCTTCGCGCTTCCACATCTGTCCATGATGATTGGGTTATGTGATTTTTGGGGTAAAAGCATTAAGTGCCGCAGTTAATGATCCTATACAGGCACTTAATGCCCTTGCACCTCACTCTTACTCAACAGGACAATGATTACACTTAAACGACACAGTGTAACTTCAAGTCAGTCACACATCTGTGAAATCAAACTGTCCACTTAGGAGCCAACACTGATTGTCACTGAGAGAGTGTAGGCTGTAAATCAGTGTTGCCTCATAAGTGGACAGTTTGATTTCACAGACGTGTGATTGAAGTTACATTGTGTCACTTAAGTGTTCCCTCTGTTTTTTTGAGCAGTATATTTACCACCATCTGACCTCCTCAACAAACCCAATAGACAGCTCTTTCCACCCATAATCCTGTTAGGCCTGCCTAAATTTCTTTTCTTTTCACTTCCAACTGTTTTCAATCTGATTCAAAGGACAAAATCTTCCACCTGTGGCGAGATGGTTAATAACTGCCTGCCCTCTCTTTCATCATTAATAACTAATGTTATGATTTCATCTCTTATGTCTGGTCTCATTCCATCATCTCTCAAAATACTTCTATAAGCCCAATTTTAGAGAAACCTTGTACTGACCCAAATAACGCCAACAGTTTCCAATTTATTTTTACCATTTTTCTTCCAAAATACTTGAAAATAAAACAGTTACATCCTGTTGTTCATGCTAGTGTTCCTATATCTAAATTAAGTCCACCAAGTGGTGTTCCTCAGGGCTCTGTTTTGGGCCCTCTACTATTTATTGTCTACCTTCTACAGCTTGACAGCATCTTTAGGATTCAGGTTCACTGCTATGCGGATGATGCCCAGCTCTTCCTGTCTATGAAGGAAAGAAATTAGAACTTAGTTTTCTTTTTAAATCTACTCTTGCCATGTTTACCAGGAGTTGGCAGTTCCATAGTTTTTTCTTCACATTTCAAAGCACATATTAACAGTATTACTCAGTCTGCATATTTCAACATTTGACATGTAAATTGCCTTCATCCTTTCCTCACACCTAACAGACCTACTATCCTTGTGCCTGCTATGGTAAAACATCATGCATCAATTACTGTAATCCCATATTGGCCGTTCTCCCTTAACAAGCTCCTTTGGAGGCTTCAGTTGGTTCAAGATTCTGCTGCTTGTGTTTTCACCAGAAACATTTCCATAGAACACGTTACTCCAGTCCTTTTCAACCTTCACTGACTACAGATTAAATACCATATTGATTTTAAGATTTTGATTTTAACAGTCACAACATGCATCTCCATACATTTCTGAGCTGTTACACAGCAACACACCTTCCTGTACTCTCAGATCTTCCATTTCCAGTCTACTCGCTATGCCCTCAGCGCATTTGTCCACCATGGGGTTTAGATCTTTTAGCTATGTTGCCCCTCTCTGGAAATTCCCTCCCTCAAGATGTCTGCTTCACTGATTCATTTCTGACTTTCAAACTTAGTCTCAGAAGTCATCTCTTCAAACCTGCCTATTCTCTTTGAATTTGTCCCTAGACTGCACCCACATCCCATTTTGCACTTTAGTGATTTTGTCATTATTATTATTTACCATTATATTATTTGTACCATCAATTTTATGAACTATTTTAATTGTCATTAATCATTTCACCACACCGATCATTTCTGGTCCCTTTCATAGGGGCAGCTGGATGGCCCCTATGAAATCAGAGGGTTGGAGTTCGTGTTACCACTGAGGTACCCTTGAGCAAGGTACTGTCCCCCCACACTGCTCCCTGGGCACCACGTTGATGGCAGCCCATCACTTGGTAAATAGGTTAAAGGCAGAGAAAGAATTTCGCTGCATGTTGTACTTGTATGACTATGCATGTGACAACTAAGAATCTTCTATAGAGCTAAAAGGGTGTTGAAATATACAGCAACTGATGGGCTATAGTCAGTTACTGTAAACCCAAAAAGGGTTCCTATATGTTAGATGTTTCTGATGAACATCTACCAAATGAGTACATATTCAAAGTGAGTATCTGATTAACAGGTAACTGGGAACGTTCCACTGAAGGAGCGTTTGGCCTCATGGTTATACTCAGGTATGCTTTTACAAAGCATCATTTGAATATGGATCTACATTATAAGACAATTACCTCTATGTGTTTCCCTTTGAATTACATTTACCTCATTGAATAATTTGATTTCCTTTATAAATTCAGGCCAAACTCATGAACCCGTTTTATTAATCTTCACCAGGAACTTCAGCATTCTGCATTCTGTTTAAAATATTCATTCTTTTTAATACTGACCTTGCGAGTTTACTTGGTGACCACTTTACGGTCCACCTGCCGTGTGGTTCCACTAAATATAGGTGCACAGTTACAGACTGACGCGGCATCAGCCCCCCTCTACACTGACCATCATTGGTCAATTTCTGACCGCAGGACTGCTGTTGGTCAGATATTATTTAGGTGGTGGACCATTCTTAGCACAGCAGTGCCACTCACACACTGGTGCTTTGGTGGTGTGTGTTTGTGTGTGTGTGTGTGTATGTATATGTGGTGTTAGTCTAAGCATACCATGCACACTGGTGTTGCTGAAGATTTACACACATTACTGACGCTACTGGATTAAGAGTCAAAAACATTTCAGCCAAAAGTGGCTCTGTGATCAAAAACTGGCTAAAAGCCCTTATAGTTGCAGGATGAATGTGGTTTATGTTTCAAATAAATTGGCCTGTGAGTACATATGTGTATTTCTTTATCACTACTGACCTATAAAAACCACCTATTATAAATGTAATATGGATCACCAGACAGCAGATAGATATTTAATGTTATTAAGTGATAACAGTTAATGAGTATATTATTAAGTTAAAGGACATTCTAGTGAATAGGAGTCAGACCTGCACTAGTTAATAGGAGTCAGACCTGCACTAGTTAATATGAGTCAGACCTGCACTAGTTAA
>JBBPDH010000104.1:32847459-32858978 GCA_037974565.1 Clupeocharax schoutedeni
AGACAAATGGATGAGTCTTTGCTTTAGAAAAAGCAGAACGGGCAAAAAGTGCAGAATTTGCTTTTAAACTAGGACTCATCCTTTTTTAGTTCATCTTGATAGGGAAGCTAGCTGACTTCCTGTAGTTAATGTGCCTATTCTGCTAACAAGGCAGAGAGAGGGAGAGACAGAGGGAGAAGGAGAGAGAGGCAGAGGAAAAGGGAGAGACAGAGAGAGAAGGAAAGAAAGAGGGAGTGGCTGAAAGGAAGAGCACAGATGAAAATCGAATAAATAAAAGGAGGGGGAGGAAAGAGACAGCGAGGAAGAAGCAAAGAGGTGGAATGAGAGCGTACAGGCCGAAAGGAGGAGGGGCGGATGCTTCCATGAGATAACCGTGTGAGACTCACATGGTTGGCCTGTGTGACTCCGTGTGTGTGTGAATTGGTTTTTCTGCATGCATTCCTGACCTCCACCTGGATTGTGACCGGAATTTGAACTGGACTTTTACATGTTCCTATATAGGTGTTACAAAAAAGAACCCCACACCAAACTACACACACAGCTCACATTTACATTGTTTTGAAATAACAGCCCTGTGCTATACGCCCTCAGGCCGGGTTGATAAGATAATAAAACGGCATGATGACAAGCAGAGGGGAATTTGAACAACAGGAAGTAGAAGAAGGGGGGATGTGGTGGGCTAGCTCTGGCTCCGGAGGATGTGAGAAGGCCTTTTCCTTCAGGAGTCCTGTGATCTACCCCTCCACCACTCTTTCTCTCTATCTCCCAACCCTTTTTCCGAAGAACGTCGCTGCCCTGCTCGGTACACCTTGGCCCGGTCTTCCAAAACCCCACTGGAAAACAAACCAGCTCAGCTCACGGAAAAACTGAACAGCCACCGATTACATTTCACCGGCCTCAAAACCCAATACGCCTGGTAGAATGAGAATGATTAGAGACGCCGTTAGCCAAATTGAAATCTCCATAGAGAAAGAGGGGTCTGGGTCTTAGGAGAGGTAACAGGGCCAGAAGATACTTAGCCTTTCATTTAGCCTGCAGGGCTGCCAGCATGTCCTGGGCCTGTACTATCATTTAGAGCCAAGCCCCCCTCTCTCTCCTAATCAAATCACAGCCTAATAAATCTATTAAATCAAGGAAAATGTCTTTAGCCCCAGAGACGCTGGGCATGTCTAGACTTTTTCATGGTCAGTGGTGCAATGATGATCTGAGGAATTTTGTCTGCCCTTCTTTCTCTCCTTAAACCATCCTTGACTTAATCCAGAAAGCGATTGTGATCTTTGTTATGCTTGGCAGATGGCAGATGGCATTAGTAGATCGTGTTGAAGTAGATGATGATAAACATTCGGAAGCTGACTGAGCAATGTCAAGACAAATGTTTTTATGAAGCCAATGTGCTTCCCAGCATGTTCGCATCCAATACTCACGTGAATAAAACACTGAAAAGTTAAACTATCAGCGGTGTACAAACATGTTCTTTTTGTGGAAACTGCTGAGAGGCTGGATGAGAGCACTTGGTAAAAATGCGGTTTAGATGGAAAACGCTGTTACTGGCTCAGACTATTTTGTTGTCATGAATCAAGACTAGCCACACTGGAAACAGGATTTGTTGCCATGCTAACATTAGCTCCAATTGCATAACCAAAAATCTAAATCCAATCTACCCTGACCTTTTACATGCACACAAGATACATCTAATACAATTTAAATACGCTTAAATACAGTGTAGTGTACTACAGTTTTAATTAGATTGAATGTACCACTTTGTTAATACCTGACACTAAATTACAGTACATACAGAATAAACAAATAAAATAAGGTAACATTGAAATGTGTTTATATACAACAAAAGAAAACTACACACACACACACACACACACACACACACACACACACATATCACACATATATATATATATGTACCAGTGTCCTGTAACGTCATCATAGCGATGAATGTATTTATGAGCATAACAGGGGCATAACAAGGGCACATCAGCTCTGACCATCATAATAACACAACTCAGTCTCGCCAGTGTCAGCGGGCATTTTATATATGGAGATTAACCAACAGCATCACGCCGTAACACTGATCTAAAGGGGCGAGCAGGTCATTAATTCATAAACACGAGGGATTAATGTCTGCCAGCAGGCTCCATCTCAGATTAGTACAGAGTACGACGGCTTTAATGCATCCTATAGTAAAGGCCTGATGTTGTCTGCCACTTGTACACACACACACACCTGAAGCATGCACGAGAGAGAGTGTGCTGATTGGTTTGTGGTTAATCTTCTGTATTGAGGTTGATCTCTGTACATCTAATGCTGCCCTTCCCCCAGTACACACACACACACACACACACGCACAAACACACACACACGCACATGGTCCAACCATTCCAGACCAGATGTGGAGGTAAACAGGAAAACAAGTATAATCCTTACCAGGGCCTGACTGATGTAACCAGTTCAATCAGCTGAATTAAGGTTCCACACATTTTTATCAAGACTGGCAGAAATACGGCCGATGACTGCTGTACAGGAAAAGTGCATTCATTTGTGAGATCTTGTTAACAGATGCTTTCATCTTGTTTGAGAGTTCAACAGTGTTTTGATACTTATTAATTACAGGGTAAAAGTGTCCGCAGACTTTGAACACTTTTAAATGTGGCCTGAAAACTCACCGTTTTAAAAAGGCCTTCTCTTGTTGATTTTATTTGTTGTAATTTTTATTTGCTGTTTATTTTCTCCGTAGCACTTAGAGATTGTTTTTAATGGAAAGTGGATTCGAAATCAAATTGATTTATTATTTATGATTACTTTTGTTTGAGTATTATAATAGGGCTATTTATTATTTATATTGAAAGTTTTTGGAGTTTTGCTGTTTCTGAAATGTGACGATTGAATTGAACTTACAGTCACTCACCTTTAACAGACCAACATTTCTTAATAGGGGGGTACTATTAGCAGTCCAATAGCATTTGATACTTTCATTGTGTACCTGAAACCCAAGTACTGTAGCATTACTCCCATTTCTTTGTTTTTGTTAAAACAGATCGTGAGGCAATAATGTCACTCTAGGCCTTCTAGAAGTCCTGACGGAGCAAGAGATGAACAGTAGCATCGCTCACCGTTGACTTTAGATGAAGTGTAATTACACCATATATACAGTACCCTATATTCTTGAGCCACCCGTCATTTCCTACTGTTCTGATTTGAATCACCTTATGATTCAAAGCTAAATGAGACTACTGTAGGTGTCATTAGTGTCTTCAAAGGTGCTTCAAAACTAGCTCATCAGAGGCTTCATCTTTGATGGTTTGAACAGGAAGGATGATAATTGCTAAGATCATGCTGACTCAGTCAGAGCTCTGCTGGCCTACATGAGCCGAGCCTCACTGATGCTTGCCTTTACGAGGCCTCCTCCAGGTAAAGCAGAGCTCTTTAAAACCACAGTTTGTAAAGTGGATGTCCCTTTAGCTCGCTCCATCAGCTGGGCTCCTTTGACACGAATGGAAGCCAAACAGACTTCTTCACAAGCCTATAGCAAAGAGATGCATGGCAATTATCTAACGTGTCTTTTAGAATCCGTGTGCTGAAGCTGAAAGTGTGCGTGGGGACAGGAAGGCTAAAGCTGAAGTTAAGGTGGTGCAAAAGCAGCACTTTGCCTTCCGCTGCAGCAGTGGAGCTGAGGTGGCCTGGCTTGACCCAGCCTGACTCTGTGGCTCCGGAGCACCAGAGCGATTAGCTCCACTCTGTGCCTCTGCTTTATGGCTGAAATAGCTGCACAACCTCCTGACCCAAAAAAAGATGGCTTAGCGGGCTAGCCATGTTTGTGTGTGTGTGTGTGCGCAGATGTTGGATCTCTTTCAGAATTAGAAGTAGGGATAAAAACTAGTGCTCTCTCTCTTTCCTAAACATCTGATCTATCCTATAAGCTTTTCACCAAATGAATTCAAATTGCAGGTTATATTGACTACATAACATTGAGTCCATGGTTCAAAGTGCTGCTGGATTATGTTCTCGTAGCTCAAAAACTAGGTTGAAAGTAGGTCTGCATGATATGGACAAAATATTAGTACTGCAATTTTACTGCTACATTTCAACTCCTTTCAGTGCATTAAAGGGCCCAGAAAGAGCACTTAAAGAGACTTGAAGTCTGTAAATATTGTTTGCATTCACTTCTTATCCATACAGTCCATAACAAAAACAAAGCTGTGATGTCATGCATTTTCATACATGTATGATGTCATACATGTTCAGCCAGCAGTAGTTTTGCCCCGCCCATTCACGTTGTAGTTCTAATGAGTGTTTCAGGCCTGTGTTGCCTTTAGAATAATCTGCTATACAGAGGAGCCAATCAGAAAGAGATCATTTACATACACAGACTTAAAGGTACAGTAACAAAAACAGCCTGTTTAATCTGAAGGGGTAAACAAAGGTTGGAAAACGTAAGAAGGTAAGAATGAACTATGAACATTTTTATTAATGTGATTTTGTTTTTAATATGTTTTTTTTTATTAATATGATTTATGATATTAATAAATCACATAGAGCTGTAACTGGTCACCTGTGTTGAAAACATACTGCAGGCTTCCATGATCAACATTGTGATAATGATTAATACAAGATACATTGTGCAGCCCAATTTGGAAACATGCTAACATTGGCTCAGCTGCACAAAAAACAATCTCTTCTCATGGAATGTCCATGCAAATATAAAAAATATCATTTAAAATTATATGCTCTCTTTATGACAAATACTGAGCAACAGTCTCTCATGTTGAATCAACCTTTTGGGCAAGCTTGTGAGCAGATCATGGAAATGTCAGCCCGAGCAGATGTACGTCATCTGTAAATGTGTGGGTGATGCCTGCACCACCTTATTGACACCTGCATATGTTGTTATTATTATTATTATTATTATTATTATTATTATTATTATTATTATTAGCAGTTTAGCTGGATGAAGCAGGCCTGGTTTGCTGAGAAGAGATGAAGGGCTAGAGAAAAGGAAGACTGAATTTGAAGGTTATTTTTGTGTTACAGAAGCTACTTGGCTGGTTTCGCTCTTCTCAGTATATAACACTTTTATTTCATTCACCTTTAAACAAACACACATACACACACACACACATACTCATGGTGAGACAGTCATTGTGTCTGAGGACACGGCAAAAGAGATTGGGGTTGTCGTGGAAACAGGGCTTTATTGATTAAAGGGTTATCACTCAGCTCATGCACCTCAGAGGAGAGATTCTCTCTCTCTCATATTTACTAGAGTAGCTGAGGCTGTCGCACTTTCAGATCTGTTTTCTGTCTCTTGTCTCATAACTTACAGTAATAACGGGCTGTGATTTGGCAGCTGTAGCTCTACAGCATCTCCTCTGCTTCTCATTTCCACTCCATCACCTGTTCCTGAGGTTCCTGCAGTAGGAACCTCTCACAGATTTGCATATTTCAGTCCCTATTTGGGGAGATCAGATGCTGAGACTGAATGAGTCTGGACACTTTGGTCCACTAGACTCCTCTGAAGGGTGGCGGTGTGCATAACTGGTCAGTTTGAGTGGTTGTACCACCTGATGTTAGGACAGTTCAATTTCTCAGCTTTTTTCTCGTGGCTTTGTTTTGTGCATATATCTCTCTCTCTCTCTCTCTCTCTCTCTCTCTCTTTCTCCCATTTCCTCTCACTCTCTCCTTCCCTTTTTGCCACTCTCTCATTCTCCTTTCCTCTCTGTCTCTCTCCTTTGCTTCATCTCTTTCCTCCTCTCTCTTGTTCACTCTCTCCTTCCCTCTGTCTTTCTTTTGCCTTCACTCTTTTTCGTTCTCTCACACTATCTCTCTCTCTCTCTGTCTCTCTTTTCCCCTCATTCTTTCTCTCCTTCCCCCTCTCTTTTTCCTCCCCCCCCATTCTTCTCTCTCTCTCCCACTCTCTCTGCTGGAGTTTAGTCATCCATGGAATGCCATTCTGTCTCTGTTACTGCAGAGGTGCTGAGAGTGTCAACGTTTTCCCTTCTTTCTTTATATTCCGTTTTACACATTAATGATGTTCAGCTTTTAGTTAGTTTAGGCTCCACACATCCTGTTGGCTCTGACACCAACGTTTGTATTTGTTATGGTTGTATAGAATCACGAGCATCCAGTTGAATATGCTGGGCTATAAAGTTGGTTAAAGTGTCCATATTTCAGGCTACACTTTAGTTCCTTCTTCTCATAACTACATAACTTACATATTAGCAGCTCCGGCTCTACCTAATATGTGACATAAACAGCTGCTCGGGGCTCCATGCCCGCCATGGGGCCTCCTAACATCTTTTGGTTTATTACTGCACCATTATAATGTTTTAAAAGAGGCCGAGTGAGGGAAAAATAGGCTAGGTTATGATATCTCAGTAAAAAACAAGAAGTGCACATCCGCAGCCAAAAAAAATGGAAAAGAAAATGAGAAGATAATTAGAGCTTTAAAACAAATGTTTTTGTTTTATTTCTCTTTAGTTGGACAAAAAGAAGTCCTTCAGGACTCCTGAATAAATTCCAGGTTCTAAAAACCTTACAAGTGCTGTTTTTAACCCATTTTTACAACTTTCTCTGATAAATCATTTTCAGATACTCAGTTATTAGGCTCTTATTAGTTCTCATGTGGGTGCATTTGCCATTTATGATAAACAGGCAAATGCATAAAAGACGAGAAGGAGTCAAATTGCTCTATTTTAAAGAAATCAGACTCAATAAAATGCAGAACGTGAAGCATTTAATAAGGCAAAATGCAACACCCACTACTGCCCTGTGTTATTATTTATTGCCTCAGAACAGCCTGGCAGATTTGCCATTATGATGGTCGTGTAAAAAATGATACACGATTCTGGAAAATCAGATTAAGCTTGACCAGGTTAAGAAGAAATCCTGCTTTGTGAGAGAGACCCCTTCAGAGAGAATTCTGAGATTGAGATTATATAGTAACATACTGGAACCCAGTACTGCACAAATAAACCAGCTGTAAATATATAGTACTGTGCAAAAGTCTTGAGCCATTTCTTTATATTCTGCATGTACCACCTTGTTGGTTCAAAAATATTTGTCATTTTGCATAGATTAAATGAAAGAAATGGTAACAAATCTTTAATTGCAACAGGCTGCAAAGTGCCTAAAGATACTAAAGATGAGACTAGATGAAGGAGTTCCAGCCACTCAGCATTCTGCACCACCAGTATACTGGTCACCGCCTGATCATTTGAAATCATCTTCACCTGTTTCTTCACTGGTTCAGGACTTCGGTTCGAAATTTCTCTTTAGAAGCAAAATATGAAGAAACGAATGGTGACTCAAGACTTTTGCACAGTACTGTATATATTACACATTACTGTTCAACAAAATTAAAAATGTAAAAACTTTCCTCAAAAGATAGCAAATGAAAGATCCTCGGAGGTCACAGAGGAGTATATTAGCAATTCTGTACTTATTAGGCAACATATAAAACACTGATATTCTGTGTGAAATACCGTCTCCATCTTTACTGATCAGCAGTGATGAGAGTCTCTTCCTCAGAGTTCAGCTCGACTCCTCTTGCACTGATCTGACATCAAGTTTCAAGAGTTTTCCTCCACTGCACTATTAGTGAGGACCCAAGTTGTCAAGTGGGAATACCTGTTTGGAGAGAGTGTGTGTGGGAGTGTGTGTGTGTGTGTGAGGGCAGAGAGAGGGAGATCATTAGGTGTGTGGACAGGTCGTCCCTGAGGGAGGGAAGGGCCAGTCACACTGATGTGAGGGTGCAGGTGGGAGCTGTGATTTTTCGGACGTCCCGGGGCACATCCAATTAACCACACACACCTCTGCTCAGTGGAAGTGCGTGTGAGTGAGTATGTGTGTGTGAGTGTGTGTGTGTGTGTGTGTGTGTGTGTATGTGTGTGTGTGTGCGCAGGGATGTCAGAGACTTTTTCCTTCTCAGGGCCTAGGAGTGACTGACAGGTATGGCAGTGACATTTACATAACCCCATTGTACAGCTCCCCAAGACTGACAGAACACTTGTTTGTGTGTGTGTGTGTGTGTGTGTGTGTGTGTGTGTGTGTGTGTGTGTGTGTGTTCAGCTCCATTTTTGTAGCCCCAGAGGCAGTGGACTGTGTGGAATGTAAATACACAAGCTACATAAACTGGCCTTATTGGGATGTGTGTGTGTGTGTGTGTGTGTGTGTGTGTCTGTGTGTGTGTGTGTGTGTGTGTGTAGGATGTACTGTGCCTGTTTCACAGCTCACAGCTGGGCAATATGATATTGTCACTAAGATAAATTATGTTATAGTGCATTTTAGTATAGCTATTTATTTATTTATTTATTAATTAATTAATTTATTTATTTATTTATTTATTCCCCAACTGTTTGCATGTTTGTGGTTAAACAGTTCCCACTGAATTAAGCCATTGTTGTTTTTTTTTTAAACAAGGCTACAGTTTTGAGGCATTTTATCTGTTCCAACTTGCTCAAAAACGTAGAATTTAAATGAATTATGGTGCTATGTATCGTGTGTGATAGTGTTGCCCAGCCTCAGATCAGATGTCAAAAACTGACCCACTGTTCTCGTGAGAAGCAACTGATGTCTGTCTCTGGTTCTGATTGGCTCTTGCTGTTTGTTTCTGATTCTGATTAATTCGGGTTCTCTTTCTGATTCATTGTGACACATTGCGATTGATTTCTGTTCATCTGAAGAAAAACAATGACTGTTCTGATCTTGATTCTCATTGTGATTCTGATCCATTGAATTCAGTTCTGATTAAGATACGGATTCATTGTGACTCATTGCGATTGATTTTTTAATTCTAATTCTAATGAGAAAGGGACTGTTCTGATTAAGATTTTTGTTGTGATTCTGGTTCACTCTCGTTCTGTTTCTGTTGAAGAGCATGTGATTTTGTCACTGTGATTCCTAGTCTAATTCTTATGGCAAGATTTTGATTCTTGTTGTGTTTCGGATTCGTTTTGATTTCAGATTTCAGTTTCAGATGAAGAAACTCAATTCTGAGTTTCTGATCACTGTGACTAAAACGACTTTTCTGGTTCTGATTCGGTTGCAGAAACAGATGATTCTGATTCCCATTCAGTGTTTGCATTGGAAATGGTCTGAGCGTCTCTGCGTAGTTTGTGTGTTCTCAGTCAGATTTCTTTCAGACTTTTTCAGCGCCGCATGACCCTCACGTCGTGTTTGAGTTTGAATGGACGATGACCATTATTGACTTCATTCTGTAACTGAATCGCAGTAGTGGTGGGTCAGTGGTAGCAATGGTGCTGCAGAAAGGGTGAAAAGCGCTGATGTGGTGAGAACCTACTTCCAGTCTCGAGCAGCTGTGGATCGTCACGTAATGGAAAAGCAATAGGGAAACATTTCGGGTCGGACCGAGTTCAACAGGAAATCATGGGTGCCTGTGCCAAGGTCGTGACCCCGGCAGCAGATTACTTCAGATAAAGACTGGCGTGCATTCAACTATTGTGACCGTGTCACGAGAAGGAAGGAGAGAGTTCTGAACTGTGTGTGTGTTTGTGTGTGTGTGTGTGTGTGTGTGCGCATGTGTGAAGAGAAGCCAAGTAGAGTCAAACATAGGATGCTCTGTTCTTCTTCCCTGCTCTCACACACACTAATGACATTCCGAGCTCAGCGCCTCCAGCCTTAAAACCCTCCTGAACGATCTCCACCGAGAAAGAGCATCTTCACCCAAACATCTCTCCACTCTCTCATCCCACTCACTCCTTCAGTCTACAGGCATGGATGATATAATACTGTAATAACTATTATACCACCAGATATTACATACAGCACTGTGCAAACGTCTTGAGCCACACCTCATTTCTTCATATTTCGCTTCCAATTATCCACATTTTAATGCGGTCTTGAGGAACAGTTCTCCAGGCTTCCTGAAGGACTTTCAAATCTGTCATTTTCCGCCCAGTCCCTGAACCTGACCAGTTTCAGAGGTATTTGGTAATGTTTGTTAAGCCACACAGTGGCCTACTTATGTATCATTACAGCACAACAAGTCCTGAACCAGTGAAGAACCAGGAGTAGATGATTCCAGATGATCCAGCGTTGATCTGTATACTGGTGGTGCTGAATGTTGAGTGTGTGGAGCTCCTTTATCTAGGCTCCTTGTATCTTTAGGCACTTTGCATCGTGTCACAGTAAAACATTTGTTTTCAAATTGACAAAGATAAGAGCGCTTACGAAGCATAATACAGTATTTTTGCACAAATTTGCTTTGAATCTCTTTTTTTTGAGATTCAAAGCAAATTGTAAAAGGAATGAGGGATGGCTTGAGACTTTTGAACTGTATTGTATATATTTACAGAACAACTTTATCTGTAATACTACATTTGTTCACCCCCCCGCACAGTTTACACACAGCATGCCGATGCCACCTGGGAGCATGAAACCTGCCATCACAGAACAGAAAAACACACATCCCAACCCCCAGCCACCGCACGCCTGCTGCACACCTGTGGGAGAAACCAGCTTGTGTCTTTACGTAGCAGAGCAAATTAAAAAGGATGGAAGAGAAGCAAAAAAATAATAGAATGAAAAGAAAAAAGAAAGAAAGGAAGAAAGAAAGAAAGCAGTAAAAAGGAAAGTGAGTGACCTACAGTGGTATTGTCATTATGCTGGAATTGGCAGATAAATGTTGAAAACATAACTGGCCTCAGACAGCTTATATTTGACAGATATTGCAAGCAGATCATTTTTGATTTATTTTTTGGTTTAGTGACACTACGATTTTTATTCATTTTTATTTATTTTATTGCACAAATATTAGATTTCTAGATTTCTCTTTTTTCCACTCTTTATAAATGTTTACATATCGAACATCAACATCAACATGTGCGGATCCATGCACAAGACTACATGGCTTAAAAGACAAATAACAGTCCCTTGAAAGTCCTTCAGGAAGCCTGGAGAACTGTTCCTGAAGACAGGAAATATGAAGAAATGAGGGTGGCTCAAGACTTTTACATAGCACCATATAAATGCAACACGTCTCCATTGAAATAGATAGAGCAGAGTAAATTAATACCAGTGTGTTTTTAGTACATAATAAGGGAGCCTGGTTGGGTAGAGTTTTAGTCTGTGTGTGTGTGTGTGTGGGTGGGGGGGGTGGGTTGGTTGTGTACATTGCTGGTGTGTTGCTCCTGAATGATTAGAGGAGAGAGTCTGGTGTGGAGGTGTTTGGTGTTAAGCCCAGTGTCAACAAACCGAGCTTTCACTTCTCTCTCCCTCTGCCGGCCTTCAGAGGTTTAGAGGATGTAGAAATGTGTTGTTTACCGTTTGGCTCTGTTTTTGAAAGCATGTGTGTTTGCAGCAGCAACTGGAGTCCTGTGTGTTCTGGACAGAGGGGAGACATCACACACTTGTCCACATCTTTCATTCTCTCTCTCTCTCTCTCTCTCTCTCTCTCTCTCTCTCTCTCTCCCACACACACCCCCACCCACACACACGCGCGCGCGAACACACACACACACACACATACACAACACAAAAGAGGGTGGTTT
>JBBPDH010000104.1:32870912-32889368 GCA_037974565.1 Clupeocharax schoutedeni
TACACCGACAGCTCGGGTGATACTCAGAGTTTAGTATCGCTACAGGAGAAGAAAAGATATCGAATCGCGCCGCCTCTGGCTTTCACTGTAAAGGTCCTGACGGCACCGACGGGCCTCACTGCTCGGCTCGGCCAGAGGAGAGTCACCCACGTGTTTGTGGTTATAAATGAGAGTGCTGAAGCGTGTGCCCGTTAAATGCAGGGCGCAGCAGGTTACTGTGACTAGTTCTCCATTATCTCAGAGTCTCCAGGGAACGAAGCGCCCCCTGCAGGCCAGAGCAGGTTTTGCGGTGGGCCTTCTGCAGGCTGCGTCTGGTCAGTCATGCGGAGAAGAAGAAATCATGGTGTGAGAACAGACGCTCCCCTGGAACACACAAGCATTCCGCTCAAATAGGTAGCGTGGAGGTGTGTGGTAACTGGCTTTTGTTTGATGTTATGGCTCCATCTTCTTGTGGTTAACATGTGTGTGTAAGAAAGAGAGAGAAGAAAATGCAGGGTGGGGATGTGGTTAAGGCTGTGACTGTGTTTGTGTGCGTGTATGAAAGGAATGCTGAAGTAGGTATGCCTGTGTGGTGTAGACTAAGCGTCGTCCAGAAGGGTTTTGTTGTGTTTTTCTTTTCTTTTCTGTGGTGTCTTTATGACTGGAGCAGAATGGAGATGAAATGCACAGCTCTGCATATGTGCGTGTGTTTCTTTATGTGTGTATGTGTGTATGTGGGGCACTTGGGCGTTTGTTTATAGCTGGAGTGAAGGGTGTAGCTTCATTCCTACCCCTGCTGCTACTGTGTGTGTTGTTATAACTGTTGAACAATGTACCGAGCTTCAGTCCTACAGTTCGCCTCACAGTGTAGAGAGTGGGGCTGCACAATAGGTTGTCCTTTAACTTTATTGTCTCTTTATTGTCTCTTTATTAGTCTCTGCAGTACTGATACTGCAAATGCTGCTGTATGCAAATGAGCATCTGACCAATCAGTGTTTTGATCAATCATTTTTCCAATTTTTTATCAAAATATATTTTTCGTAGTTCATCATAGTTCATTCTTATATGACCATTTTTCAACCTTTGTTCACCTCTTAGAATCAAACAGGCTGTTTTTGATTCTGTATCATTAAGATAGATTTGTGTAAATAACCTCTTTCTGATTGGCTGCCCTGCATTGCAGCTCATTCTAAAGGCAACACAGGGCTGAAACACTCCTTAGAACTTCAGCATGAATGGGTGGGGCTAAAGTGCTACAGGCAGAAGAAGACACTGTATATGTATATGTCGATGTAAATCTGGCAAAGCCTGGGGGGGGATAAATCTGGAAAAGTGATGATTTGGAACTCTTGATATATTAAAAGGAATAACAATCGCAAACCCAATAAAAAATAACCAATTCAGCTTTACATTCTCAAGGAATCAGCTTTATTTTTAGTCTGTATTCTGAATTCTATTTAGGCGATCTGTAGGTAATTCTGAGTAATTACTAAATTACTAACTGCTTTTGATTGCCTTGGTAATGAAAAGTAAAACCTATATTAGAAATGTAAGCCCATGCCAGTATCCATGATTTTTCCTGGGCCTGTCTGGGTAATGCTTTCTTTAAAGATCCCCTAAGTTCTAGGTATAACCAGTGCTGTGATCCAAACCCCAAATTACTAGAAAATTATTTAACGGTTTGGTAAGTTCAAAACAGTCTGACTAAATTACTCTGAAATACCAAACAGATTATAGTTATTAGGCTAAAAAATACATAGTAAATTCCCATAATTAATTAGAAGAGCAAGGTGCACCATGCTAGATCGGAAAATTGGAAAACACCTCCAAGACCTGGCACAGCACGCAAGGATTCAGTTTCATTTCTTGGTAATAAACAGGTACAGTCTGTGTAGGACTCTTTCTACTTTCTCTTTTTATTCAGGGTAACCACACAGTTTTCTCAACATAAATACACAGTTCTGTGCAGTTTGTAAATCACGCTTACTTATTTAATACACATTTTACAGTGATTTAGTTGGGCTTTATTGGAAGTTACCATTATGGTACCCAACATAATGAATATTACTTTGGAGACTATTACACATGTAGAGCATTTAGGGCTGTAAAAGTGTTACCACGTGTGCCTCATATGGACAAAAGACGCCTGACCATTAAACCAACAAGGACTTTAATGATATAGTATTGAAATACATAGACTTTAACAGGTGTGTCCCAATATTTGTGTCCACTTATTAGCTGCACAATTTTGGGTATATTAGACTTGACTATAATTGATTAAACATCAATTTAATAAAGCATGCCAAATTTGGTCTAGTCATGCTGAAATCTGGAATTTCAATATTGGATCAGTTGTAAAGAACTGTAATTGAATTAAAAGGTCAGATTTATACCCTGGTACCCAGTCAAGAGAAGGTCTTATTTAACTGAAGGGATGGTTGTTACCATCAAAAAGGCCTGTAATTCCACCTATGGCCTTTAATATCTGGTTTTCTTTCTTTTTTTGGGGGGGCAATTCCTTGCAGATTAGCCTCGCTGCTATGAGTCGCCCGTTCGGTTCTGTGGAGTGTGTGGTAATGAAGGTAGGAAAAGCTGACACACCGAGCTGTCGCCATGACTGAGCCACTCTGGGAAAGTGTTATGATTGGACATTCCTGGCATAGCTTCGCTCCCCAGGGCAGGACGAGCAAACTGCAGCCGCGGCCCTCAACCGCTGACCCAACAGGAAAAAAAAAAAAACAGATCAACCATGGCTCTTGCGCTGCAGACATATCGCTTAAACAAACAGCAATTTTCCCTCTGAAATTAAAATGGACCCAAAACACAACAAAGTTTGTAATGAAAACACCATTATGAAGCATTAAGGTCTTTTGGAGCTCTTGCACCATGTGTTTTCTCAACACCGCTGAAGGTAAAGCTGCAGGTAAACTGCCACATCTGCTGAGCAGTGAGAAAAACACGGCTCCAGGAGGCCAACCTGTCCGTCACGCTGGAATGGAAATCCCTCTGCAATTTAACGCATTTGTACCTCCCCTCGGGCTTCCCCATCACCGTTAACTCTTACCAGCGGATTTCCAGGCGACGGACTGGCTGTTTTTTAGCATCGGCCATGCCGACTCATTTGCACTGCAGGGGCTGTTAGGCATGCTTATAGAGAAACAGTGGGGTTCTAGCCAGGACCACAGGTCTCAAAACTGCTGACATAAGGTCAGATTTCACCTCTCAGACTCTTATAACGACGGTTATATTAACAAACAACAAAACTTCATATCATTCAAGAAAAGTTTTAACCCACAGTGTCAAAGAAGTGCATCGCCTGTCAGGAGTTTTTTTTTCTACAGTGCTGTGCAAAAGTATTGAGCCACCTTTGCTTTATATTTTGCTTTGAATCATCTTGTTGGTGAAAAAATACTATTTGATGCCTGTCTAGCTGTTTCATCGTTGGCATGTGGGAACAAATGTTTCACTGCAAAGTGTTTAAAGATACAAGGAGCCGAGATAAAGGATATACATAAGTCATTGTGTGGCTTCACAACTACTGATATGAGACATTATTGATAGTGATAGGCAGTATTTTTCAATTGCTGAATTGAAATGTCTGTCAAATCTAAACATGTTCTGATGTCTGTAAGTTTTTAAAGCAGTTGAGGCAGTTTCACTGAGAATAAAGCTGAGTGGTGTAATGTCAACATAGCCTACAGTGTTAATCTGGAGCTGTTTCAGGCTCACTAAACGTTTTCAGTTCCTTTCTTACTCAATTCAAAAGTAACTGTGAAAATCAAACTCAGAGTTTAGAAGAAATTCAGAGAGTTTTGATGGACGCCATGTCAGCTGTCAGTAAAGTTTCAGAGGAACCAAAACAGTCATGAGTTCCATAGACTTACAGCAAAGCACCACACCTAGTAACGATTTCACAGAAAAAAGATGCTAATTCTTGCTAATCAATTTCTACCTCATCATCACTGAAGACTCTGATGGATGGAAACGATGGACCCAGTTTTACAGTTAAGCAATTGCTTACCAAGAATATATACTTCGTAATTTGTCCATGACATTTCTTCTTTTTCTGTCCAGTGGTGTTGAGATCTTTGTTTTAAACATATTGACATTCTTGTGGTAACGAAAACTCGCAGAAAATTCAAAGCTCAGCTTAATGCCAAATCAATAGCTCTCATCTGATTTTCTCCAGTGTCTTTTATCTTTAGTGGAAAATTTTGGATGAATCAATTCAGTGTCGTAACAGCAGCCCTCGTGGTATTATAATTAGCTCATGAGTATCTGGGTCTAGACAGTGTATGTTTTTGGATCTGGACATGTGTGTGCGAGCCTGTCTAGGCGCTCTGTTGGATTATGCAGGTCCCAGGTTGGGTGGCATTTATCGGAGAGCCATGACAGGTGTCGGCCCGTAGGCCTGAGGCTTTAATGGGCACCTGAAATGCAGAGACTTGTGTTGACTTTCATTTGGAGCTTCAGAGAACAAATCAGGGTGGAGGCCTTCTGAGAACAGACTGCAATCAGATGTATAAAGAGGGAAGAGAGTGTGTTTGACCATTTTACATTCTGTTAAACTGATGAGTAGTTGTTGCTTGTGTAGAAGCACCAGTTTGGTTGACTAGCTATTGCAATTTGAAGCAATTTCAGACTGATGGTGTATGATACGTACAACAGGCATTAACATAGTATCCTCATGCTGGTCCCTTTCTACTGATAAATAGTTCATGCAATCAAGTAACTGTTCACGTACCAAGTGGATCTATATGGAAAATGTCGGGTTTGTGTCCGGTTTGCCTAGTTGCGATGTAATGTACGAAAATACCATTAACTGGCAACACATTGGCAATGAAGGCACAATTTTAGATTTTCTGAAACCTTCACAAAGAGCTCAGAGGGGCTCCATGATATAGACACAATATCAGTATTGTGATCATTCAGCATCATATTGTTATTTCAATTCCTGCTTATATAATAATGGGCACATATCATCACTTTTCTGGAAATAAAGAGGCTTGAAGTCTGTAAATTTTACATTCACTCCACATCCATACAGTCTGTAAACAAACACTACGCTGCAAAAAGCCTGTTTACAAATCATAGCTTTTGTAATGTCACACATTTACATAAACCTTATTCGGCCTACAGCGATTTAGCCCCACCCATTCATGTTGACTAAGCAGAGACTAATAGCCCCAGTGCTCATTGTGCACAGTAGTGCTTCTACTGGTTGGTCTCATTTGGTTAGAGTAAATGTATCCTGTTTGTAGAGCTCTGTGAGGCTAAAGCTCTGCTCTGAGAGTGATAGTCACCTCTATGCTGTATTGGAAAAAAAAAACCTGTCATGTGTTTTTGTTGTGTTTGCTAACATTCTGTTGTGACTTCCCATTTCATGCTGGTAATTAGTGCGGTGCCTAATGACCCCAGTTTTCCACTGAGGCTCTGTAACGGTCTCTATGTTTGTCACCAAACTAATGTTGGCCATTTCTCTGCTCATTGGGTGTTTGTTTAGTCACTTTTCCTGTGTGTCGGTCCCGCAGGCAGTAATGAAACCTCTCAGGTGTGACAGCGGAACAGAGCTTGTGACGGTTTGTCACGGATCACTCCCACCGAGCCCACTCTGCACGGGCCCCTGGGTAATTTTGTGCTCCTTGGTGCTTGCTTTGGTGTAGTTTTAACTGTTTAAATGTTTGAATAAGGCAAGCTCAGCAAAATATCAGAGTGGAACGAGTAAACTTCATGCGTCATAAATTGAACTTGATAGGAGCCAATCAAATGCAACTGTCATGAATAACTGCAAGTATTAAGCAGTTTTAATTGGACTAGCATTATTGTTGTGGGCTCTATTAGACTCTATTAAACATTGCATATCAGACTTTTTTTAAACATAAACAAAGCAAGTTTCTAGCAAGAACACTTCATAATAAGCCTAATCATGTATGTATATCAGTGGTATAGATTCATTAATTTCATTGTTTTAAGGGCTACATGTTTTATGTTGAGGCTTTTACACATATTCAACTAAATCTTACATTAACGTAAACCTGACACCCAGAACAGTCAGGTGGGAAAAATACGCATAAAAGAAAGGAAATGTTGGAACTTAGACAGTGGAGAGAATACAGAGTGGAAGGGAAGAGGACAGAATGATGAAAGGAGTGTGGAAGAATACAGAGAGCAGACAGAGTCAGGAAGGAAGCCTCAGCTGTGGTTCCTTGCCAGAGCATGGAATGTGAAAGTGTTGTCTTTCAAAGATACTTGTTTTTAAAAAAAAATATGCCAGTGAAGTTCCCTACAACTTTAAAGCTTTGGGTGAATGAATCGTGTTTTTAATGCAAGCTGGGAGCTCACTAACGCATTTTAGTATATTGTAAGACAAACCACCATAGTGATACGCAGTACTTTAATTGCAATAGGATTTTTCCATATTGTGCAGCTCTTCTGCAGCTCTAATTCAGAATAAATAGAGACTGGGAGAAAGAGAGAGGCAAAACAAATGTAGTGTTGGCTAAATTTGCTTACAGTGGTAAAATAACGAGAGAACAGGGCAGAGAGGGAGAACAGGCCTGGAAAAGAGGGTGTTAGAAAGAGTGCAAGCACAAAAAAGCACAAAATCAGCTTAATGTAAATGTAGTAGATAGGGCCAACAGTGCAGAGATATGGTGTGTGTATGAGTGTGTGTGTGTGTGTGTGTGTGTGTGTGTGTGTGTGTGTGTGATATTCAGCTTGGTAGCCAAGCCCTATGCTGACTTTGCGCCTCTTAGAGGAAAATTGATTTGGCCGGGCCAGAGAGAGAGAGAGGTACTTAGATGAATGGAAAAGAGGGATGAGATGGAGGGGGCCGGGCTGGAAAGAGTGTGTGGGTAAAGAAGATGGAGATACTTTGGCACACCTTCAGTTCTTCGGCTCCCTGCTTGGGGATCCCACACATCTGCCTGAATGAAGACCCTTATTCACGCTTTAATCAGGTTTAAACTTAAATACAGCCCAAGGACATTCTTCCTGAGTCTGACTCAACCCACAGCACCAGTCCGAACCCACCAATCACATCCCAACAGCAGGTAGTCAGAATTCTCAACACGACCTGAGCCCCACCACCAGCCAGAGGCCGAATAAAAGTCCCCTCCTAAATCAAACCATCAACAGGCTTCGTTAGATCATCAGTAAACACAATACAATCAATTATTAAGCCTCCAGTCTTGTTTAAAGTCCACTTCAACACATCTGTTCATCAATCAAAGGCTTCCAAAGAATTGGAAGTCTGGAAAAGCAACTTAATCTGTTGTTTTCATGGTGGTCGTCAACAGTATGCGGCAGGTAAAACCTGTTTGAAGTAATGTAGAGAGAAAAACCTAAAACCGCCGTCACTGCAGGCCAAAATCCTTTAAAGGTGGCAGACGGCGCTCTGAGAAATCTGAAACGTTAAATTAGAGTTTGTCCCGAGCCCACCAAATATTGAAGAAACCCGACCGATCCACGCTGTGAAAACAGTGGGGTCCTGTCAGGTTCAGAAAAATATTTCACCTTCTAATTGACACCTCTCTTATTATGACAGAACACTTTCGCTTCAAGTTTCCGCTTACTCTGCACTTTCCTGCTCTGATTTTGAGATACAGCTCACCAGGCGTTATAAGGGAGAAATAGCGTGACTTTTATAGAATAGCACCAACGCTCTGTCTGTATATCCCTCTCCTTTAACACGCCGGAAGACCACAGGAGTGGATGGTGTGAGCTTCAGTGGAGAGACTGTTTTCGTTGTAAATGCATTATCAAGGCTCACCCACTCACTTATCTTAAAGCTTTGCTATCGCACACTCGCACACAGGCAGGCCGCTGTAGATGGGCCTACATGCTCTCCTTCCTGCAGGCGGTGTGTTTGAACATCCGCATTCGCACTCTTTTTCTTTACTGTTGTGTTCTTTAGGGCCTGTAAACAGGAATTGGAAGATTTTCCTAGGTGGTGAAGATGTGAATTCTTCCGTCTGTCACAAACGCCTCCATCCTGCTTTATACCCAGCAGGACCTTTAGGCTGTGTGTGTGTGTGTGTGTGTGTATGTGTGTGTGTCTGTGTGTGTGCATTTAACAGTTAAAATCCACTCGGCTTTGGAAGAGCATTATGTTTCTGCCTCTTTTCAAAGCTAACAGGTAGTCTTGGAGGCAAAATCTCATTTTATACCACAAATATATATATATATAAACATTTTTAAGAATATTTTGGAATAAATACAAGGAAAAATTGTTGAGAGCCTACATCCAGTCACTATAGAGATGATGCAGCTTTTATAGGCTGGTTGTTGTTTACATTTCTTAAAAATCCGTGTTTTTATAATCCATGCTACTGCTCTGTTGGTTCTGACAGTGTGCTAGATAAAGAAAGGGGATACATTTCAGGGCACTGATAACCATCATATATCCCATCCATGGGTTCCAGGGGACATTTGAGGATATCTTTTATTCCATTTTAAGGTTATGTTTCACAAACTTGGTGTCTCTCGCCCTCTCTCACTCTGCTGACTCTGGTTACGAATCTGACTCTTTAAGCTTGATTTATGCTGCCGGTATTAGTGGCTGTGTTCAAGCAGCACTTACCTTAACGAATGAGAACTCCGTCATTCGCTCTTCTAATAGAATGTCACGTCACGCTGAGCCAAGCACACTCACTCCTGCACACACACACCACACACACAAACACGTGCATGTCCACACACACTGCTAATTAAGGCCGTCTGGCTGGCTACAGGAAAATCAATGCTGCTTACCCTTATCTATCGTCCCCTCAGGTGTACAGCGCAGAGATGGAGGTCACTCACTTCTCCTTTTATGGTCAAAAAAAAGGAAAGAGACATAAGTGGCATTAGTGGTTGAGGGGAAAAGGGTGAGATCAGATGTATAATGATAAAGAAGCAGCTCCAGGTTTTTTAGGAAACACAGTTTCAAAAGAAAACGCCCACTAAGCTTCTAAGGAGACTTGTCAAACGTCTGGTCAAATTTAAAATTCACTTCACTAAAAGCCAGTATCCATAAGACTTTACGACACCATGAAAACTGACATAAAAGCCTTTATGAAGGCTTATTCCAATAGCAACAGTGGTCATAAGCCTTTATAAATGTTACAGGTTTGTTTCAGTCGTGGAAGTTTTATGTAATCATTTAGCCTCACAAATACTGGCCTTTGGAGTCTGTTGCACCAAACTGTCTTGCAAATTTCAGAAAAACAAACAAATTCTGTGTCAAAAAATGTCTACGAGAATCGTGTCTTTTGATCCATATGGCCGATTCTTATTGGTTTAGGAGTGCAACGCTCTGGTTTGGGATGCCTGTTTTGAATGGGCCATCGGTCTTTGATGACTAACAGAAATTCTGAAATGATGAATACAGAATGAATACAGAGCCCCTGTGACAGTGTTTGACGGTGTTTGGTAGAGCTGCATGCCTCAGAACCCGATTTGCCTAATTAGGCTTCCTTCTTAGTTAAGTATGAGAGCTCATTAATGAAGTCGGGATATCACATCTACCTCTGCAGCTCTTGATCAAGTTGTGAATGTGAATTCTAATGTAAACTGAAAACCTTTCACTGTGACTCTTCATTAATCTGTGTGTGTGTGTGTGTGTGTGTGTGTTTGTGTTAAGCCACAGAGACTCCTGGTTAGTGGCTGTGCTCCAGGTGTGTGAATACACTAATAGGCCTTTTGGTATGCAGCATGCTCCAGCGTTTGACTGATGTAATCTCGAGTCCTTCTGTCTTACTCGTCCTCTGTCTCTCATCTATTCTTTTACTGATAAACTCAGTTAGACACTGCCCCCTGTTCCCTGCCCGGGAAACAAATTACTACCTGGAGCATCTCTCTCTCTCCCTGGCCATTTTCTCTTTAATCAGCATTTTCTTTTTTTGTTCTCTCACCATTAGACCCCTCCCTTTTTCTCTGTCCTGCCTCATGGGGGGCCAACTGGGATGAAATCATTACTCTACTGTTTACTATTCTCTTTCCTTCTTGCCCCCCCCCCACATTCATTTTTACTAAGCATTTCATTCGTTTCCACTCTTTTTCTCTGCCTCATGTACTAGTGTAGTGTCTTTCTATCCATCACTGCATTCATATGATAAACTCTCTCTCCCTCTTTCTCTCTCTCTTTCTCTGCAGTGAGTAACTACAGCCATGTACTGGAGGGCCAGTCAGACTCAGATGATGAGGATAAGCTTCACATTGTCGAAGAGGAGGGGAGCCCCGTGGATGGAGGTGATGGAGACAGTGTCGCCCATGACGATGACCCCAACGGCCCCGAGGACGGATGGGATGAAGGTAACATCCCAGCAGGTTAAACTTCTAGAGAAGAAAAGGCAGTGAATCTACAGTCTTTAAATTGAAGTGGAGTGACACACTCACTTCAGTATAAAAAGCATGACCTATACCTTGAATTGCATTCTAAGGTTTAGTCCAGGCTAATGCTATATTGAAGTGAGCCCACACCTCCACCCACCGGCCTGTTTCTTTCCCAGGTTTTTTTGGGTTGAGCACCACAGCTATCAGGCTTTTTCTTCATAGATCTCGTTTACTGACTTCAGAACTACACAATTGAATTACCTATGTGTGTGAGTCGTTTGAATGAATAGATATATATGAGCTAGACTTAAAGATGTTTTTGTGTAATCGGAGAGAATTAAGGTTTTCTTATATTAATATAGATTTTATGTATTATCACTAATTGAGACCAGCACCACTGGCTTTCTCCATTGAGGTGAGGGCTTCTGCTTGTACTGAAAGCGACTCAGTGATCAGAAAGTCCTGTTTTTCTTCTAGAAGAAATTCAGGGTGGCTCTCAGGCGCCTGCCATGTTTTAGGTGAAGATTGTGCGATAAATAGTCAAGCGCTGCTCGGGCAAATTCCTGATGATTAGCTGTAAGCAGATGGATGAGTTTGTGTGGAACGCTTGTGATTAGGGCAGTTCTAGAGGAGATATGAGCTGATGTGAGTGATGTAGTGATACTGACTGCTGTGAAGTGTAAGTGTGTTCAGTTGGGGTGTGTGTGTGATGCATGAGTGAATGAAAGATATTAAACTTAGCTTAGCAGACCACAGACATCAATACATGTCACATACAGGCATTAAAACCACTGCTAGTAAAGAACTATTTTACACACACCTTGAAGCAGTGCATTGGGGAGGTTCACAGTAAAAGAATGACATTCGTTTTGGCTGAACTCTCCTAATAATAAACAAGTCTGGGCCATCCAAGTCTCTCTCTCTCTCTCTCTCTCTCTCCCTCTTCCTCTCCTTCACTCCCTCCTTCCTCTTCTCTCTCTGTCTCTCTTTCTCTCTCTCATCCCTCTCTGTCTTTCTCTCTCTCCCCTCATCCCTCTCTGTTTCTCTCTCTCTCTCTCTCTCTCTCCCTCCCTCCCTCCTCTTCTCTCTCTGTCTCTCTCTGTCTCTTTCTCTCTCTCTCGTCCCTCTCTGTCTCTCTCTCGCTCCTCGTCCCTCAATGTTTCTCTCTCTCTCTCTCTCTCTCTCTCTCTCTCTCTCTCTGCCCCCCCCTTCTTTATAGGCCACCACAGTAACCTAGGTGTAGAAACAGTAGTGTGAGTTATTTGTACCAGGGGTTGTACAGAATAATCTTTTTGAATGTCAAACATGCCATAGTTAATTACAAATTCATAAGACAATTCATTAAAATTCATCCATACTGTCAGTAAAATGGAAGTTATTTTAAAAGAATTTTAAAAGCATTAAACTAGTCCATGACACTCACCATTTCACACTCGTTCACACTTTCTGGATTCAAGATTCAAGATTCTTCATCAGATGCATAGTTATATAAGTACAACATGCAGAGAAATGTACCCTGAACCACTTATGACTGTGCCAAAGTTTTAAACAATTTTAAAATACCGATATAAAATGTTAAAGTATAACAACGTAAATAAGGAACACGAGTTAAAGGTAAAATATGTAAGCTGAGTTTTTTTAAGTAATATAAGGTATCAGGATTGTTTGTAGCACCACTGCTGTACCTTTGAGCAGGTTACCCCCTCACACTGCTCCTTGCTGCTGTGTTCCTGGCTGCCCGCTACTTAGGGCTGGGCATTCAGAACCTTTAATGGATAAAAAAACACTACCGCGTGTGGAGTCACGTGACCCCGCTCTGCCATGTTACGTTATTTCACCGACATGTCGAGCATGGAAAGCTTAAACACTGAGACAACTGAGCAACTTATCAGTGAACTATGAGGGCAAAAAAATAAATACAATAATCGTTCATTAATCATAATCGAGTCAAAATGTTCAATTAATCGAGATTTTGATTTTAGGCCAAATCGCCCAGCCCTACCGCTACTTCACTTGGGTAAAATACAGAGAAAGAGTTTTGTGCTGTTTATACTGTGTGCAGTGTTCACTCATGACAAATTGGCGCTTACTTAGTTAAACATCAAATAGCCCCTGGCTGCTCCTGCTGTTCTTTTTACCTTCTTTTGCCCCCACACCCCCTAATGTCATAAGAAAATCAACATTAATCAAATTAGCACAGCTTCTGATAGGAATTTGTTTCACTCTCTTTCGTTGTCTACTGATAAAGCTCAGATCGTCCCTCTCCCTCCCTCCCTCCCTTACGGGGGCTGTAGTAGAGGCCCTAGATGTAGGAGATATTAGGTGTGTCACAGAGAGAAATTGGCCTGTCGAGATGTAATGTGCATTGCACTCTGCGCCCACACCACAAGTTTGAGATATATACACCCCTCTGCCTACACTACCCATAATTCATAGCCCTTCCAGGCTGTAAAGCAGTCACTAGCAGTATCAGCTCAACAACATCAACCCAGCCTTCTAGTTTTTTTTTCCTTTCTTTTTTCAGTTTATCTCAGATTTCAGTCTCTCCCACTCATTCTTTGTCTGTCCTTGTAGCTCTCCATCCTCTATTTTGTCTTTGCTCTCCATAGCACCACCTAGTCCAGAGCCAGACAGACTGACTCTCTGTGGTCTCGATGTTTGTTTTAAAGTCTCTTTTTTCCTCCCTAGTTCACCTCCACTTCATCCTTCCTCCTTTTACAATAGAGACTCACTCTCACGCTCTCAACCTTCATGATTAGAAGCCGTCGCTGCCCGCTTGCACACTGTCGGCTCTCATTTTCTGCGGAATGAAAACGCACCACTCCCATTCACAGCGAAGCAGCACAGCCATTACACTCCTCTATTACACAGGCCCTGCTCTGCTTCATACATTACACAGCACTGTCAGCCCGGAATCCAGCCTCGAGTCATTGCACAAGCATTAGAACTGCGCCCACTAGACCTTTTTGGGAACAGCTAAAGAATCCAGTGGCCTGAGGGCCAAAAGAAAGAGCTTTTATACCAGTCTTGCAAAAGTTACTAAACTCAAAGCAAAAATGGTTCTATCACTAGCAACGGGAGGAATGGTTTCGGTAATATCCAGAAACATTTTACAGAACTATTTACAATATGTTCTCAGTGACGGAGAGGTTATACACGATAATATTCAAAGAAGAAACATTGATTCAATAGAGAATTTAATAACTGACTATCGGAATCTTTCTAGCGTAGTCAGAATGGTCTACATTAAAGAATCATTTATCTATCTTGTCACTTTTCCATATATATAACCTTTAAGAAAGGTTAGGATACTTTAAATTTAGTTCATTACAGATAAGTCAGCTTCTATATAGCCAAGAAACAACAACACACACCCCGAGAAATGAATAAATGAAAAACCCACAAGACATATGGAGTATTATTGTATGATCATGTGTATATAATGATATAAGAGAACGTAAATACTAGCTCTTTAACCCCTTGGCTAATTATAATGTCTGGTCTGGTCCAATTGAATGATGGCTGCTGGAACAAAGCTATTTTTGTTCTCTTTGTCTGTATTTTGGAGCTATGAGCCTTCATCCTGAGGGAAGAAGTTGGAACTCAGTGTGGAAAAGAAGGGATTCGTCGTTAAAGACTGAGCCAGTTACGTGCTATAACTGTCTCATATACAGGAATGGTAGGTTAAGTTGTGGCTGAACAATTATTTTAATTAATAATTTGATTCACTGCATTTCTGCTTCATAAGGGCAGGTTTTCAAACCAAAGACACCAAAGAAAATGATTCTATAAAAGCGCAATAAAGTAAAAGAACCCCTTAAGCTCTTGAAATGGGGAAATGACGAGCAAGGGGAGTTTATGTTTTCACTTCTCACCTCTACCCTTCTTTAGCTTGGATGTCTTTTATTGTGCTTTCACCCTTGGCTCACAAATGTGCTTCCCTAGTGTGCTTCCTTGGACCTTTTGCAAAGATTTTACACATTTCACAAGCGATAAAATGATACTAGCCAGAGCCCAGTGGGCAAAAGGCTATTTCAGAACCTGTTGGTGTGATTGGGCAACTTATACACATTATAACTCAAGCCTTCTATTACAATAACCCTGATACTTCACAGCAGAAACATGTATTCAGCAGGTCCTAGAATGAGTTTAATGTGTTTTTATAGTAGATCAGGCCCCTAAGAGCCTCTGTTAGGGGGCAATTAATGAATAGTCTCTGTTTAGCTTTTACTTTCAGACTTTCAGACTTGAGTGTAATTTTTTTGCTTGAGTGGATGAAGACCAGAACTGTATAAGGCATCTCACTGCCATGTAAACAGAAACAAATGGCAGGTTTAAAAAAAAAAAAGTCTAATTCAGACCAGGTTCAGGTCAGTCCAGCTGGTCCGGTTTAATTAATGAACTGACTGCAGTTGAGAAACAGCCATCACTACTAGACTTTTATTTGACTATATTTTACACTGTCCTTGTCTCTGAGTCGGATAACAATACTTTACACAGCACAGAGCAGAAAGGAATAGTTAGGGAAGTAGGGAAGTTACTAAATGTCAAAGTTTCTAGGACAAAAAATAAACAGGTCTCAACACTTTTCAAAATGTTCTTTTTTTAATGTTTGCTTTGCTGGTTTGCATATACAATAATGTGCAACAATAATGTGCAAAGGTCTAGAGCCATCCCTCATTCCTTCATAATGTCCAGACCTTCTGGTATTTTTGGTGTAGTCTTGAGAAACAGTTCTCCAGGCTTCCTGAAGGACTTTCAAAGACTCTTACACACGGTGCTGTCATTTCATGTTGCCATTTCCTGATGCTGATATAGTGTTTTATGGATAACCCTAAGAGTCAGGAGTAATTAAGGATTCTTATTTTCTTTCTTTCCTTACATTTAAGAAACATAACCATAAACATATAAACCTCAGAAGTTTTTGCTAGATGTGGGTATCCCCTTCCTGTGTTTTGAAAGATTTAATCTCTGAAGTAGAGGCTGTATTTGTTAGTTTGTGCAGCAAGGAAAACTGCTGTCATAGCCCAAGCTTTTGACTAAACACAAGTGTAAGCAGTGAGTCATGGGGAACTTCCACCAAGACCTGTGTGTGAAATGAAGAGAAATAATTCTGGGAAATATAGTGCTCATTCATATCATGTAAATCAATGGGAAGTGGGCACACCTTCAGTAGAGTCTACAGTGGCTGTTGGCAAAACACATGTGAAATATTCATATTCAGAAGTCTAGCAGGATCATTTTAAATCATTCTATTTAAATCTAAGCCTCAAGAGCTGAAACCTAGGGTCTAAATTTCAATTTACATTTACAATTATGGAGTTTTTTCACGATTATCTGAAGCGGTACAAACAATTAAAAGGAAAGCCAAAATTCATTTAAGACATTTTATGCAAGTGACTGTAGGAAACTGGGGAGTTCATGTGATGTAACAGTTTACAAGTAATGTCAAATCAACCTTTTAATTCTCAGCAGAATTGAATAGGCCCATATGGTTGCATTTCTCACTCTCTCTCTCTCTCTCTCTCTCTCTCTCTCTCTCACACACACACACACACACACACACACACACACACACACACAAACACTTCCCCTCCATTAGTTTCTGGGAATGAAACACAACAAAACAAAACCAGATGATCACAGAAAAAGCCCATCAGAAAAAGTCCTCAAATTTCTCATCTATACTTTCACTTATAAAGTGATATAAAACCCTCTTCTATCTGTAAAGGTCTCACACACAGACACTCACACACACATACAAATATGGGCACACATTGCATCTTATTAAGTGGACATTCGTCCACTTGATCTAATTCCTCTTTTACCCTGATGTTTTGGCACTTTTCCACAGATATACAGGAACTGTGCTCTACCTAAACTGTGCTGCGATGTTGTAGCACGCTTTGATTTTCCAGTGTATCTCAGAGCAGGAATGGGGTTTCTGAGCACAGTTCACACTCCAAAGATTCTGGCTGGTCATTGTCCCATAATTGCATCTGTGGGCGTCTTCACTTGGTGAATGGGTTAAATGCAGAGGAAGAATGTGTTGTACTTGTATGACTATGCATGTGACGGGTAAAGAATCTTCATTATGAACCAGCAGACCGCTGTCAGATCCGCTGTTGATAGCATGACCTATTATTATTTATAGTGTTGTTTGAGTTTTTTAACTCTCTCTGCATTGTTTAGCCATGCGATGTGAGCCTAATCCAGATAACTTGTTATTGATGTCCTGGTTTCGCCTTTCTCACAGAAACTCCCACTGTCTTCAACCCGAACAGATAGTGGAGTCTGTACTTTGTCAACTTCCCAGTTGTTAGTTTGTGTCTCCATTGCAGACAATACACAAAAACAGCTTCTTTCTGAATCATCTGTTGACATGACAGCAATTTTTGACCAATCAGAAAGCAGCGACACAGTCAGCTCTGCTGTGGCCTGTTTGTGGTTGGGGCACGGCTCCTTGTGCCAGTGGAAAAAGTGCCATATATGTTCTAAGCGGTGGAAGGACTGTATGTTGTTCTTTAACCACATTACAATAACGCTGTCTCTTCGCTCCTGTTGTTCAGTGGGTGTTATATTTCCTGCTTGTCTCTGGTGTCAGATTTGGCCATGCAGGCCTTCACGGTCTCCCTCCTGTGGTTGATTAAGTGGGTTTCGGCAGAGTTTTGTGTGGAACGCGGGTCTGGTAGGTGCTGTAAATAGGAGCTGGATGGGACAGCTGAGGATTATCGAGAGGAGTGCCAACAGCTGCTGGGCTCTTTACCTCCTCCCTCACTTTTTAAAAGGAAGGAATATAATCCATTCTTAAGCAGCATTCATCCTTCCCTTTCTGGCCCAGCTGCTGATGTGTGATCAGCGCAGGGCAAACAGTGAGGTCATAGGTGTGTGTTACAGGAGAGCAAGGCCCCAGAGGGAGAGAAACTGCTATTTACGTAAATTTTACCTCCATTACAGCACGACAGAGACACGCCACATGTCAGTCTGAATTTTTAATTTAAACATGTCTGTAGACTGCTTCCGAGGGGGGCAACCAAACCTTGAACAGGGGCTAGAAAACTATTAAACCCTAACAGAAGTGAAGTGCTGAGGATGCAGCCAAAAAGATCATGATGTTTTTGTCCATATAAATACACCTGCTGGTGGCCTGGTGATTTGAGAAAATCGCCGCTGCAATCAGAAGGCTGTGGATTCGAATTCCAGGACTGCAAGTGGCACCACTGAGGTACCCTTGATCAAGGTACTGTCGCAAAAGACTGGGTTCCTGGCTGCCTTTTGCTTCACTTGGTGAATGGGTTAAATACAGAGGAAGAATTTCCCACTGTTCAGAATCAGAATCAGAATCAGAAAACTTTATTTATCCCGAAGGAAATTATTCACATCGGGATCAATAAAGTTTTCTGATTCTGATTCTGATTCTGATTCTGAACAGTGGGAAATTCTCCACACTGTGTGCTGAATCTTCTAGGTGTCTTCACAGATGACACTCATAATTATATAAAAATATATTACAAATGTATCTATATACCAATTTCTGGCAGATTCATCTTTCACTGGATTACTCATCTATTATTCTTTCCTGAGAAGTAAACACACTCTTAGAGGGACACCAAATGTTTTTATACAGTTTGGGATCCAATACCATTGTACTATGAAGAACTAGTCACCCTCCATTCAGACTGAATACATTTTAAAAAGAGTACGTGTTCAGAGCTGACATTTTTCATTTGTTCTACATTGTTTTAATGTGCTGTAGCTGACCCAGTCCGACCCATTTGGTCCTGTGATTTCTAGAATCTGATATGGATTATTAAAAATGACCTAGTTGCTGTTGCTCTTGTCTTCTTCATGCTATTCATCAGTAGCTTCAAACATGGGAAATCTGTATATTTCCCTATAAATCCCTCTTTTCACACTGTAAGCCTTTAGAGACTGACAGCATTGTTTTTTCTGATGCTTTCATTTGCACACTTTCACTGTAAATCCTGTTGGACAAACACTTTCATTGTACATCAGCTGTTCTCTGTGGAATCCAGAGAAAAAGAGTTAACCAGGGGAAAGGAAGAGAGAGAGAGAGAGAGAGAGAGAGAGAGAGAGAGAGAGAGAGAGAGAAAAAAGAGAGACAGAGAATCTCATTTTGTTCATTTTGTTTAACCCCCCCCC